>QOVE01005663.1:0-11091 GCA_003521275.1 Tricholoma sp. MG99 | reverse complement strand
GACGGACTCTCAGGCGAGGACTACTAGAAGCCTCCCCGATTGATAACCAGGTACGAGTTTCTGCGTATACCACTGGCTTGACGCGTCTCAATCCTATCACAAGCATCGAAAAGTCGCAACTCCTGCATTCTACATCATACCAGCAATGTATAATCACGCACAACTAGTCATAAGCATGTAATTCTTAATTCAGATTGCACAACGTATACGCCCGAATTTTTTGGAAACTGCATACACCATTGTGGAACCTTTCCAATCGCACGTGGTATTCCAGTGCGAAACGCGTTCTTGATGGGGGAAGGCTTCTCCGGTCCAGCGCCGGTAATGATTAATGATCATCGATATCGACTCGGGTCCTTTAATCCACATCCAACCACTTGCACCAGATCGACGATAGCCATGTCAGAATCAATTCTAGAAAAAGTATCGTCAAGCAAGTCGTGCGAAGGACAACTGATCAAGTACAAGTTCAAGGT
The DNA here is from genome assembly GCA_003521275.1 of Tricholoma sp. MG99. Taxonomy (NCBI): domain Eukaryota; kingdom Fungi; phylum Basidiomycota; class Agaricomycetes; order Agaricales; family Tricholomataceae; genus Tricholoma; species Tricholoma sp. MG99. Next base: position 10,615 of record QOVE01005663.1, on the reverse strand, counting down.
ACAGTAAATCAACTTTCCTACAGACCCTAATCAACTACCCATTGACAAGTCAGCGGCGCTCGGAGGGCTATACGCGCAGTTCAATCTTTTCCTGCCTCCCAGTGCTCTACAGGGCACCGCCAAAGCCCCACTCCTGGTCTACCTTTCCGGCTTGACATGCACTGAAGACAATGCGTACGTGCCTCATCTCCTCCGTGCACAGGTTCTGGCCTCATCACAGCCCAGTTTAGCGCGCAGAAAGGCGCCTTCTTGAGCCATGCCTCGGCCCAGGGTATCGCCATCCTCTTCCCGGACACGTCCCCTCGCGGCGCAGGCATCGAAGGAGAAGACGATAGTTGGGACTTTGGCACTGGTGCTGGATTCTACCTCGATGCTACGAGCCCGAAGTACTCGAAACACTACAATATGGCCACCCATGTCACGCAGGAGCTCCCACAAGTCCTCGAGGCTGCCGATGTCCCGATCGTACTACCTATTCGTTCACCGTCCTGCGCTTACGTAGTATTGACATTTTAGCTTGTAGGACTTTAAACGGCAATCCATCTTCGGACACAGTATGGGAGGTCATGGCGCTCTTACATTATATCTCACTTCAAAGACCAACCAGTACCGATCTGCATCCGCCTTTGCGCCCATCGCAAACCCTACCCAGGCCCCGGTTGGACGGAAGGCATTTAACGCGTATCTCCAGAACGGCGTAGAAGAAGCCAAAGAGCTGTATGACGCTACAGAGCTCATCGCGAGAAGCAAGGACAAAACGGTTCATATTCTGATTGACTATGTATGTTTTATTCCTAGGTTTAGCTCAACGGGACGATAACTATGATTATACAGGGAACAGCCGACGAGTTCAAGGACCATCTTCTTCCGGAGAATTTCTTGAAGGCTGCTCGCGAGGCTGGCCATGATCAGTTCCAAGTGCGAGTCCGGAGCCAAGAGGGATACGACCATTCATATTATTTTGTACGGATATCTTGGCGCTTTACCCCAGCACCAGCCTGACTTTTCTCTCCTTGTCAGGTGTCGACTTTCGCATCGGACCATATTCACTGTAGGTCCTCGTCTGACGATTACGCCGCTGTTACTGACAGATATACCAGTCCACGCCAACTTTCTGAAGGCCTGAGCACACCGCTATTGTTATGAATGCATCCATATGCTTTGTAACATTTTCAACAGGAAGTCTTGGAAATACAGTATACACGAAGAAAAACAGCCGACAGCCGCTAAGAGTTCGATGTTGTGTCGTCTAGTGTAGCATTAATCCGGCGTTCATATAGACTTTCAAGTTCTTCTAGTTCTGAATCGATCCATCGGCTCTGCAAGGCTGACACAGCAGTCGCTCGTAGCAAGTGGTTGTGTACAAGAAGCGAGTCGACCAGTGTTTTGGCTGTGTACAATAAGGCGTTACGGCTCCACTGTTAGCGGTGGAATTCCAAAGTCACGGACCATCAGGTAATTCGTCCCAGATGTGTTGCAGGAATATTGGCTTGCACTCGACGATCCGGGCTTTGAGCCTGGCTTCAGTGTGAACGTACGATTCCGAGAACTGCGAGTTGGCGACGCTCCGTGATTCGCGAACGTGGCTGAACCAGTCTGAGGAGCTATAGGTTGCTGGTTCACAGTCAAAGGGGTGAGATCCGCTTGAGCCAGAGGAATAAGCAAAGTCAGCAAATATCCTTGGGGATGCACAGCATGATAGTTGAGCCATGAAAACAAAGAACATACGATAACATGATATACAGAATGACGCCTGCGCTCCAGCAATCGGATGGCATGCTGGACATCATATGAAGCTTGTACAGAAAAACAGGAATCAAAGTTACCCAACGTATCCCAAATGTTTGTGATCTAGCGCCAGTACGCCTTCTGGCGGTAGGTAGGAAACAGTTCCACAGACGTTGAAGGTTTCTTGATAGGCGTTTGGACGGGCCAGGCCGAAATCTGCAATGAGAATGCGGGGGTATGGTCCCGGCGAGTACAGCAAGATGTTCTCTGGCTAAGACGATTCTCAAGCGCAACAATTTCGAGTAAAATTCAATAACCAACTTTCAAGTCTACTAAAATAGTCAAATTCGTTTGGCGTCAAAGCAAATCAGGACAGCCTACCACGATGTGAAATCATGCTATCGTGCAGGTACTTCAAGCCTTTAAGAAGCTGGAACATTGTATATTTAGCTTCAGCCTCGCACAGACGGCTCTCTGGTCCAGGATGACTTGTGATATATGTGAAGAGGTCGCCGCCGGTACAGAGCTGAAGAAAAATATGGCTTGAAAGTTGGCGCTGGACGTGAGCAGTCCGAGTCTCAGAAATTTTGCATTAAAGTACAAACATAAACTTGTTGTTCTCTTCAGTGTCATATATCTGGTTGATGTTTGGCTAAGTAGAAGAAAATAAGTTGGAAAGATCAATTCGAATATCACTGCCTACTGACGTGACGCAGTGTCATCAAGATTCTGACTTCTTTCATGACCTGTCCCACTTCATGCTCTCTCTTGGTTCTTATGCTTTTGCAAGCGACTTGCCGATGCTTTGTGGGATCGAGAGCTAGATGCACTGTAGCAAACGATCCTGTACCAAGGCATTGTGAGGTGACAATATACCCTCCTATGCGCTTGTTGGGAGTCAGGAAAACAGACGACTAAAGAAGTCGTATCAATCAGAACTAGATGCATACCTTCTGAGCTGGTTGCAATGGTGGGGTAGGGTCGAAAATAGTCAGCTTATTGCAGTGCTCTTTCCAGATGTGCACACAGGTGAATTCTGCGAATATGCAGGCCATCAGATATGCACCGTTTATCGCAATGAATGCGTGCCCATCACGTACGGACCTAGCGAATTTGGCAATGCAAGTAGATCACCATCCATCAGGATAACATTAGCCTTTCGTATGTGTTGACCGTTGATGTAGATCCCGTTCCTGGACAAATCCTAGTAACATTGAGCGAGGTGCAGGGGAGAGACGACTGGATAGACGATTAGGTCTACCTGACAAGAGACGATGGCGCTACCACTGGGAGAGCGAACACTGTAAAGCTATCAACAAAGCATAGCAAGAGCAATTCAAGGGCAAGGACTGAGACTCACGCATATAGTTTGCAATGCACACCCGATATCAAAGAATCGGTGACCAGATAGGAACTAAATAATCGGTTGTGAGCATAGTCCATTGATGGAACGTTATGTCAATAGAGAGTTTGACCATCTGTCTGGATCTCTCCCTATGGTCACTGGTTTACTGATACTCAACACCACCGCTATCGTGATGATGGGTAACCCCATCAACAAAGAGATTGGACAGCTGATGAATTACAATATGCGTACCCTCCTTTCGACCATTACGTACTGTGACCAGTTTCGCACAAATGCTAGAGCTGCTATCACAGGTTTTACTGTAGGTCGTTGAGTGCGAGATGCCATTAGACGGCGCTGTTGGCTCCCGACCGGATGCAGTGGTTTGTAGAGTTCTGCACATGGTAGGTTTCAGTCCACGGAGGGGAGGCATAGTAGGGTAAATGAGTCGTATCACTGCAGTAGCAACTTGAATGAAATAAGCGGGTGCAGTGTCACGCTTAGGTCTGTCACCGTTTACATTGGAACGTTTACATGTAAATCGATCATATTTCTACCAAGTACTTACTTATAGATCATAACCTCTCCCGCTGCGCTGCTTTACCCTTTTCACTTTTTTATGTCTTTTATCACCCCCTGCAATTCCATCAAGAGGGTGTGTTGACAGCCGTGTTCCGTCGTCGGCTACGATCTTTTGATGTGGGTACAGAGTAGCTCGTGAATAGGCCTGCCCTGTACGATTAGAGCCTTGTATAACAGGCCGAGCCGCAACGCCGTTACTTTCAAAGAATGTTTGATCTAAAGCTTGAGATCTTGCTCCAAGTCCACGTGCTGGTAAACCAGTGCCCTCCTGGCTGTGTGCTGGAATGCTTGGTGGGACGAACGTGTCTGCGTTTTTGCCAACACGAGTGACAGGAGCTCTCTTTTTGCCAGTAGCCCGTAACAAGGATTCCAGGTGAGTCTCTTCATTAAAACTCGTCTCAGAAATGCCAGGAGGTGGGTGACAAAATAGGAGTTTTCCATTAACATAGTCCTTCAAGACATAGCGTGCGGAGCGAGCCTCGTCCGGGTTGCCTTGTCCTGAACGCATATATCCTCGCGCAACTGAAATAATATTATATTAGATGTCAGCGTATCTGAGAATTGAAAAGGCCCATTTACTAGCATGTGCAATCAGAAAGTTTTCCGCCGTGACCTGCCCATCCCCGCCCTCTTCCACACCCCGCACATTCACTGTCAAGCCATAAGTCGCTTCTAATACCTGCCTTGGTATTCGCTTCACGACCAACGTGGAAGGGCCCGTATGTTCTCGCAACTGATCAATTGGAAGAACTCCGTCGCAGACCAAATCTGCCTTCGTCGTGGTGAACTGTGGAAACACAAGTCCAGGGCAATCGCAAAGAGTAATATTATCGGTGAAGTGAATTGTTTGAAAATGTTTGGTTTTGCCTGGTGTGGAAGAAACGCTGACTTTCTTTTCGCCTAGAAGAGAGTTGATCGTGCTCGACTTCCCAACATTCGGGTATCCGACCAAACCAACAACAAGCCTCGATGGTAGGTTATTGGACGAATTAGAAAATTCTGCCCGAACATATTGAACATCCAAACATTAGGATAATGACAAGTGACTTTACCAGACAGGTCTGGCGCCTTTTCTAAGAACAGACTCTCCAACTCGTGTACAGACAAAATTTTTGCTTTGTGATCCGGCACATCTTCTTCGGCAGAGAAATAGGAATCGTGGTCGGATGCCTCTATATCGCCATCTGAGTCTTCTTCAGAACTGGTGCTGTCTGATGATATTTTTCGTCAGTACGATGTACAGGATGGCTAATCGGCTGATGACATACCTTCTGGGATATATTTTTCAAGGTCCTCTCCCTCAGACAAATGGGTCTGAGCTTCAGCAGCGGCTCGCCTCGCCTCCTGCAAAGCAGTTGCGTTATAGGCAGAATAGAAGGCATACTGCACGCCCTGCGAATCAAAATAATCTGCCCATAGACATCTGCAAATTATAAAAATAAGTCTCGTCCCTGGTCTTGTGGTAGCTGAAATACCTCTGTTTACTCGTCAAAAGATCGGCTTTGTTGATCAGTAAAAGATTAATCCTTTTCCCACTTCCCGTTCCCGCTTCACCTTCTACCCCTTCAACATCTCGAACGTATCTTTCCAAATCTTCACAGCGAAAACGCAACGGATTACGTGCATCAACGATTTGAACAACGATATGGGAGCGTTCAATCACGCGCCACAGTTGCCGCCAGACTTCTAAATTCTTCTCGAACGGAGTGAGAAGCAACTTGTCTTCATCTTGAAGCCTAGAAGTATACAGAGTCAAGCGTCTGCAATAAATTCACAGACAACATACGTAGCCAGTCCTCGACGCCACTCCAAAAAAGCTGCCTTTTCCTGATTGTCGAGTTCCAGAGGTGTCATAGATTTTGTCCACGGAGATCTTCTTGGAACTCTCAGTCTTCTTCTGTTCTCGTCGTGTCTTGCTACAGTCTTCTTTTCCTCTTGTTCACTCAGAAGATATGGATTCTGAGTAGTGCCGGCTACTTGTTGTATTATTTTAACATTCCTTCGTTCTTGTTAATACAGTTCAGCAATGATCAAGTGCATTAATATATATATAAACCTGCTGTGAAATCGGTCCCCGCTAGCTGTGCGGTATTGAGAAATTCATCTAAATCTCGTTCTTGAGTGACGGATTTGAGGCGGTCACTTGAAGGAACATCTGCCACAAACTATGTAGGCCATTAGATGTTTATGGACGAGAGGTGTGATGACTCTTACCAGACCCGACCCTGGCGTTTTACGTGCGTCTTTGACTTGTCTGTTGATAATAGCACGTCCAAGGCCACTGTCCTTAGATTTAGGCGGCTAAGTCAAGATAGAAGCTCAGACCATGATGCAACCCAGCATGAAGAGAAAGCTCACCATGATATAGGCGCGGTAACTTGAAAAGATAATCTCGGCCAAGCCTGCTGAGCATCATAGTGTATTACGTGATACGGAGTCAAGATTCCATCAGTCTCAATTTGGACTCGGAGTCGACTCTGGCATGTCGCGTACAATATTCTCCCTGTACAGGGCCTATCTTCGCCAAATCAGACGGCTGCCGGTGCTATATCTTCGGTTGGTCTCCACTTGATTTTGCAACTTCCTTCACCTACTTTATTTTCAAGAGAGTTCTACAAGATAAAGGCCGCAGATGACTTTCGCGCTATCGTACGGTCGACCAGTGAGAGTCTTCAGAAACATAAACTCAAGCGCGTGTCCCGGGTTCGATTTTTTCTATTTGTGGGGTTGCGATTTGACAATCAACTTGGTACACCAGGATTTGCGCAAGATCGAGGAAGGAATTTCTGGATCTAACAAGGCATTCGCCCATGTGCTAGATCTCGCTTACGGCCGGAAAGGAAAGTTAAAATGGGAGATAATGGAGGTCCGTGTCCATGAAAATTCTACTGACGTGGACTTGATTGTTATTTTTCTTTTTCAAGCCGTTGCTTTCTGATCCGAACGTCCTTACTCCACCTCGAATAATTCCTTCAGTCGAGAAATCGCGTCCGCCAGTATTCTCGTCGGAGCTGAAGGCTCTTCTCACCTCCAGCCATTCTCGGGTTACCAAGCCGTTAACCTCAAAATCGCTTGAAATCCCCCCAACTCTTCCTGATCGTGCCAATCCATCCTCAGGAGATGCACAACTTTTAGGCCCCTTCAGCAAGCGACGAGAGGTCAACATCCGCTGGCGTTACTTTATTAACGAATGGAAGAAGGTTTATCCACCGCTGCAAGTGGTTACAAAAGACCTATCACATCGGGACCGGGAAGGTGTCAGTGACACGGACATTCTACGTGCGGGCATCCGAGGGTTCGGAATGCAAGGCCGGGGAGTCTTCGAAGATATCTTGTCAATCGCTGGGCCGTTGCATACCTCAGCCACCCTAACCAGAAAAGAAAGACGGAATGTCGACACCGTTCTTCATGAACGGGCCTCCTCTCATCCACCCCGACATCCTTCAAGGTGGCTTCGCCGACGGTATCAAGAGCTGTTGGGGCGCTTGCCAGTCCTCACGTATTCTCGTCACGGCATGAACTCTCTGGGGAAATATTCTGTCTCTTTATCGCCTAATGCGATTGCACCCTCGTTATATATGTCCGTCACATACTTATCTGAATTAAAATCTGTAGACGATCAAGAATGGCTCGCATTGGCTCGCGGAAATAGTCGCCGTAAGCCAGCAGGCCAAAAAAGCTAAACCGATAGTTCAATCAATTAATTTACATTGTCCAATTCCATGCCATGCAAGTCTATAACATACATACTATAGTTACGGTTAGTAGCTTTTGCGACTCCAGCATCACCCTCTGCGGAGTTGACTCCACATTGAAGTCTCAGCATCGATAAATATTCGTCTAGAGTGAAGATGGGTTGGTGTCGAATGGCCTCCAGCATATCCTGTAGCATGCGGAAAATCAGTGTGAAGGTTACCTGTGGCAAAGCAGAACACACCTCTGGTGTGGTGAAGAAGAGGGAGTAATACTGTTTTGCTCGCTCAAAATCTGTGTCCTCTTGATCATTTGTCAGCGTCTTAATGCTTTGCTGGAGGGCTAGCATATTTCGCATGATCTTCTTGATGCCAAAAGATGTTGGTAGGAGTACATGTCGAGCGTTCGATATCAGCAACTGTTCCATCATATGGCCAAATCCGACGAATATGAAGCTTGATCAAAATGTCAGTATTCTGATGAGATAAACCAGGTAATATATGTCGAATGATACATACTCTCGTTCCTTCTTTGGAAGGCTGGTAGAAAAGACATCGTCACATTGCACAAGTTCTGCATTAAGGTCGACAATATGGGAATCCGGTTCCCCAGCCTCACAATCTATAGCATAATTTCCCTATTCATTCTTAGTTGGTCAAACCAGCCAAGGAAGAGGTTGATATCTTACATGACGCACTGAGGAATCTAGGTAAAACATAGCCCGGCACCGAACATCGATCCGTATGGTATCCAGAATAAGGCCAGAGAGCTGGTCGTAGGTCTTCAGGAGTGCTTGGAATCGACTGCGTGAGGTGTAAACATTAGAATAGGTATATTCGTTGGTTCGTAGTACACTGACAGAGCCATTTCTCGAGAGAGAGGAAGTTTCAAAGCCGCCTGAGTCGGGGGTAGCGTAATATATGGCGTGTAGGGCGTCGCACCGGATAAAGGTTCAAGATTTTGAGGTGACGTTGGTGAGAGGGAGTCTTCCGGTCTGGCTTTCAAAGTATTGAGTTCTGCTGCAAACCAAGACTACGATCGCGAACTTAGAAATAGATCGGCAAACAGAAGTTCGAAAAATCTTACAACGCTGCGATAGAGGCTAGCCAAAGCAGCGAGATTACGAACTGAGGGAATGAGTTCTGTTTGATCTATGGTTTTTCGACCAAGAAGCTCAAGTTCAAGATTCGTCTCTTGACGGCATAGCCTCTGCTTTTCTGCGTTGCCCTTATCCTATTGCAAGCCATTAGTGAAATTGGGTTCGAGCTGAGTCATTTACATACACATATTAGAAGTTCCGATAAGCAAGCGTGAAGCTCCGATCTTTGAGCCCACTGCGCTGCGAGGACTAGCTGAGGCTCGAGTTTCGATTCATCGGTGCTTTTCAACGCAACAAGGTCTTGGAATCGATCACTACACCGCTGATAGAATTGGATGATGACACCAAGTATCATCCGCGAGTAATTTTCTCGATGGAAGGGACTAATAAGTAACATGGCACACAGCGAGTTTATCAATGCCATGAGGTGTGTGCTTGCCTGCAAAGAATACATGGATTATAAGATAGGGCACTATAAGATAGGGCACGGATCAAACATCCTACCTTGACCAGGGGCTCAGGAGAAAGGCGAGTGGATGACGAATCAGCCTGGAACGCTTCCGGACCTGGCACATAAAATATCATCAGGGTCGTGTCAATGAAAGTCACAAGTAACATACCAGACACAGCCTGATGGAATAGATCAGAGACCTTTTCCTCCAGTTGTGGAAGATAGATTTTTAAGACAAAATCATCAAGGACAGCGTTTGTCGTCCGCGCAGATTCCAGGCCAAAGGGGAGCACATCGGCAATACGATCCAAAAATGCTAAAGTCGGTTGAAATAGGACACTAACGTGGAAGGCATCGGGTCGTATAAGTAGTCGGTGGTGCTGATCCGCTCCTAACATGCGATCATCTGTTCCGACACCAGTCAATGTAGCTTGCAATGCATCACCGGAAGGTCCGGCTACGAGTCCAGGCATCGTATCATTGAGGACCCGCGTCAGCGCATCTTCGTGGGGTCTAAGAGTCTTGCTTGCAAGTTTGATGTCCGTGTCAGCAAAGCGAAATACTGCCTGAGAGGATTGAGAGGCTGCAAAAAGGAGCCCACAAGGAAGCCTCACTTTGCCTTTGTCCCGGGCATATCTTCCCTCACGCAAGATCTCATTAATTGATGAGATAGGGTTCCTACCCGTAATGGAGCCTTGTTGCTCGTCCGTAAGATAATCATAGATGAGAGTACGGACCTACAGGCCCTCTAAATTAATACTACAGACAAGCAGTGACAGGACTGACCTCCATGTGCACTGAGTGCCACAACTCAGCCAGAGGAAAAAGGGAACCTGGTTTTGTCCCAGAAGAATCCTTGAAGTCTCGCCTCTAGCAAAAACGATGTTCCCTTGACTAGTCATGCAAGAGGGGCAGTAAGGCTTACGGATCCTACACGGTTTGAAACTTCATATACCACTCGAAGGCCTTGCGCAACAGCATCCAACTTGGAATACAATGTCCAAAATAGATCTTTGAGAATTTCATGATCAACCTGTTTTGTTGATGATTCAAGAGCGGCAAGTCTTAAGCAAGAGGCACTCAGGGTAGACCCCTTGATTGTACTTCCGTGTCCAACTGACGAGTCATTTGACAAGAAAAAGTAGGCACCCTCTGATCTTCCCATGGCCGCATTGGGGGCAAACACCGATCCTCGTCGGCCGTATTCAGCACGTTCTTCAACTTCATCCAATGTTGTCTCCACCAGGGCGAATATTTCGCTTGGCAGTCTTTGTGCCACTGTATCAAGGGCATTGCCCAGTTTACCAAGAACAGCCAGCGATTCGATGAGGGTCTCCATGTAAGAGAATGAATCAGCCTCAGGATTAAGAGGAACAGCATTAGATAGGGCTGTGGATGAAGTAGCGAAGGATTGGCCATTACTGCGGAAGCCGACATCGTTGAATTCGTGGGGAGGATCGTTGGGCCGAGTCGCCAAATCATTGAGAAAACGTGTTTGACGACTTGGACGGTGAGTTACAGATGTTGGTGATGATTCTGAGGCCAAAAAGAATTTTGAACCTTGATTATCATCGAATTCTACTTTTGGGACTAATGTGCCAGTTAGTCTTCACAAGCATTTTGAAAAGTATTAAACTTTCTCACAAGTCTGCTGATTGGGGACGTAAGCTGACCATCGTGTGTCGCACCAAAAGGACTTGAGATAGAGATGGTTCTG
>QOVE01005650.1:0-19736 GCA_003521275.1 Tricholoma sp. MG99 | reverse complement strand
TTTTTACAGCGAAACTGTAGCAAGAGTTTCGCAAGTACTAGTACAGCTTGTACTACGTAGTTGGCAGATGCAATACTTACGTAAGCAAGCGCGTCGCCGTCACATGTCCGTTGTTAAAAAAATTGTGGTACATAACTTCAAGGTAACTTACACAAGTTACAGCAACTTACATGCACCACAAAACAATACCTGCCGAAGCCCATGGCCATGGACAAGCGGTACAAGAACATGTCTAATATACATGAACCATTACACTCAGTCTCCATGCCCAGCTCTCCGGAGGCAAACCAGTTCTTCATACTTGCTTAATCCGAGCCTCTCACTTAAGGTTCTGAGTACTAGGAGCTTGCTTTTCTCCTTTAGAAGGTTCCCTGTGTCAAGTTCAACAGTCCAAGGAAATATTTAGTGTTCTGGGTCCTTACTGCCATCTCATGTGCAGCTGACTTCATTATCGTCGATTTCCCAATCGGGTGATGTCACTTGCGAATTGTGTCAAACGGCATCATGATCTGAGTCTGCACCAGAGCATAAACAGCAAGCAGTCCAGTTGTTCCATACGTTGCAATCGCTGCGTATATAAGGAAGCTGGGAGTGTTACACGGCTTCAAAATGATGCACGATATCTGTGAACTGACCGGAACTCTTAAGTATATCAAGACAACCGCATCCGAATCCAAGGCGAAAATTTAAAAAGGTCGCTCAGTAAATTTGTACTTACATAGTAATAATCGCATCGATGACAACTCCAAAGGATCTACGTAGTACCACCTCCACAACGGCACCCATTCAAGGTATCGAGTACTTGCTTCGTCGGGGCCCGTTTTCACTTGGACCACCCGGGTTCTTCAACGATTACATCACTTGCAATGGTGGCACTCTGATGGTTTCTTCAATGATATACGGGCATGCTGAGTCGGGTATACCATCGCCAACATCCGTGCTGCATTGTTCACCCTGCGAGGCTTCGAGTTCTATACTGTTCTATATTTCAACAGAGGCTCCAGCAATTTGATCCTGGCTGATCTCAGGCTGTCCCAATCACCATATTTTGATTACATTAGAGGTGTTGGTACTGTTAAACACCTTCGGGTTATTTCCTTTTGTTAAATACAACATTTTGGATAGTTGAGTAGTACTAGTCATTAACTATAGCCTTCAAAATCGTGTTTTCAGACCTGTACATGTGTACTAACTACAAATATAAGAGGTCCAAAAAAAAGTGGGCTAATGAGGTACCGGTCCGGCGAGATTCTGATTCCCGAACCCCCTTGAATCAAAATCATGCGAAAGCAACGACATCAGCTTCGCGGACACCGGATTCTAGCTATCGCCGTCGGTATAAAACTCAAACCGAAGTTTCAGACGCTCTGGCTTGAGAATTTACAACCCAACCCTCTGGTCGTGCTTTCGCCTCGAACAGGAGCCTTCAGTGTTCACCGGCACTCATGTTGACTTTGCACCATCTCAACAACTCCCGCTCTCAACGAGTTCTATGGCTACTTGTATACTAGTTTACCAACTATTTTCTTTTGTTCGCTCATGACACGTGTAACGCAGGAGGAATTAGAAATTACATACGAGATCAAAAAATACGAACGCACAGCCCAGCAACTGGCCCCAAGAGAGTTGCTTGATGTCAGTCCTCTCGGGAAGTCTCCTGTAATCACAGATGGCACTGTGACTCTGGCGGAGAGTGGTGCAATTATTGGTAAGTGCGTCACAACGCTATGTATATCTCTGCCGCTGAGAGAGTTGCAACGGCGCTCGTATTACTCGCAGAATATCTTATTTCAAAATATGGAAACAGAAATTTTACCCCAGCGGAGGCAGGTTATCTCGATAACTTGTACTGTATGTATATAACTACAATTTTGTCGAACATTCCCTTTTTGAACGTCTGCTACAGACACACACTATGCTGAAGGCTCCTTGATGCCTATTCTAGTTCAAAAGATAATTTTTAATGCTATACCGGCGCAGGCGCCTTTTTTCATCAGACCTCTTGTCAGTCTGATATTTACACAACTCGAAAACCAGCTCTTGCAACCTGAAATAAAGAAGCATATTAACTTGGTGAGCGTGTTGATTTCCCTAAACATCCAGGATGGCCGAAAGCCGAACGAATACACCCCCATAGATAGAGGCCCACTTAAGTATAGTCAAGGCTGGTTGGTTTGCTGGTGGTGATCACCCAACAGTAAGCACTGTTTAAAGAGCTTCTAAGACAATCTTTTCCTAAATGACCACTGCTGCTAGGCTGCAGATTTCCAGATGGCCTTTCCTTTGGAGGGGATTGTTTCTACGGCTTCTACGCTTGCCACCCCGAGGATGATAGAATATGTGAGACAGGTACAAAATCGGTAGGAAGGTTCAGACTTCATGTATCGCATTATTCTTATTATTTGTCTGCAAAAACTAGTCCCGCATACAAACGAGTGAATATTAAAATCTATCTTTCCCCCTGACAAGACGGACACTAATTCTAGATTTCATGTTAGGCTTTGCGAAAGGGCGGAGAATATTCATATGCAAGGATATAGTCAGAAGAAGACTTCAGATGTATCCGCGTTGTTTAGGTATCTCTCAAAGGATAGGACAATTGAAGATACTTACTGCGAAGAGAGATTGTGAAGATGTTGAAAGAGCCGTGGAGTAGGATTAAATCATGAAATGCTTGCATCGTGTTGTTGTTGAACCTGGACTTGGAAACAGTCAGAGGTAAATGACCACCCTAAAGTGCGCAATGATCCTGGCGATAGAATCCAGCCAGACATGATTGGCATTGGACAATAGGTATGTTACAAATGGGAATTAGAAATAGGTTAACTGAAAGCCTGTTGTCAAATAGGCTACACTGGCGTGGTCACACAACTTGACAGGACCACCGTATATTCTCGGGAGCGCGAGTAGATACAATTGGAGGTTTACGTTACGATGATCGTTGGGTTCGGTATTGTAAGCGTCTATCAGTTATAGGATACTACTAAGGTTCAGTCATAATAAGGAATAAGATCGTGTAGTCCAAAGGTCCATGCGCGTAAGATTGGGGCGCAGGCTTACATTAACATTGGTGTTATAAAAAGAGACTACTTATGGTGCTTATACGGAAGACTCGACATAGTAAAGATAAGTTATATTGACATACCTAAGAAGTGTACTAATCAAGTTGCTGACGGTGTATCTGTTGACGTGTGCTCCGAGCCTGAGTCCCATCGTTTGGACCAGTACCGGAGACAATGATTGTAGACCTAGACTGAGGTTGAGAGCTCGTGCCACCCTCTGTCAGAAATGGCGTAGAGTTATACACTGGCAGCACATTTCGTGACCCCGTGTGCATTCGTGTTTAATACTTATCTTTCATATCATTGGATCCAAATCCGGGTGAACACCATTGGCGAAAAGCTTGTGACCATGCGTGGACTCGGAGCCTCCGCAAATTCCTCTGATAGTAATGCCACCAGGGATCATAAGATAGGCCGATGCTCGATTTCTATAATAATACATAGTACATACGCGTCCGAGCCGCGGGGCATGAGGTGAACGTACATAGACGTAAATGCAAACACTGCCACAGATGTCGTTGCCACGTGCCGCACTTCAGTATTTTGGGCGTTGGCGATATCTTACTACCTGCTGTCCAGTGCCACGCTATCAACGATGGCAACTGCACCAGATAACGCCGACTTTCCTCGCAGAGACGACCCTTTCCGTGTTCTACTGACTGGTTTCGGAGTAAGTACTTCCACTATGATCGTTGTTCAATAAATATTCAATTTGTTGCAAGTTTAGCCTTTTTCTCATTATAAAGTGAATCCATCTTGGTTAGCTGTCGAACCATTGCATAACACCGTCATCACTATCGATGCTCCGTCAAAACCTGTAGCTGATGGTAGTCAGCCCGTCCCTGTCGACGAATCAAGTCAGATCCGTGCGATCCATATCTCTGCGTTACAAATTCCCGTATCCTACGAAGCTGTCCTCGATATTGTCCCCGGCTTACATGCAAGGCCCCCAGTCTTGCCTAGGACCGTTCCTCCCTTTACTCCTCTTCCTGATAGGGCCTACGACTTTATATTCCATATTGGAGTTGCTGGTCGTGGTCCTCTGAGGATGGAGAAACTAGGCCACAAATTAGGCTATCATATGAAAGACGCAGATGGGAAACTCGCTCCCGTTGTTCGGTCTTCACCGAAGGACTTCAGTCGAAGACCTGATGATCCGTCCCCTGCCGAGAATCTGGAACGTGAACGCCTCGGCATGGATATGGTCGAGAATGGAGGCGGCGACGTGGTCGTGAGGCCGACTAGAGGTTTTGGTTCGGCCTATGAGACCTTTCCTGATGACCTTCCTACCGACATCGACGTAACAAGATTAGTGCAAGACCTGAAATGCTCGGGTATTGAGGTAAGTCCCCAGATCTGCCACATATTTAAGTGGAAGTGACAGTCATGGGATAGCAAATATACACGTCGATGGATGCCGGTCATTATCTCTGTGATTTCGTATATTTCTGTTCGCTAGCAGAGTCTAAGCGCACTGCAAAGCCTTATGAAAAGCGCAGAAACACCCAGGTTTTGTTCCTGCACTGCCCACCCGTCGGTCAGCCACATAGCACAGAGGAAGTTACAGATGCAATAAAGCGTATCGTGGTGTGGATATGTGGTGAAATGCAGCTCTTGGATGAGACTGACGATACCAGTGTGGCTCGGGCTTGAGAGGGGACAATTGTCAATCGTTTTGTATAGTATTTTTGCATATTTTTGCTGGGATGCTGTTTTATCAGGGTTCTGTTATGATACACGCGGGATAACTATGCCTCTTGATTCACAAGGTCACTTCTCGGCGCCCCAGCCGGTTCTTGTCTGTCCTTTGTGCTTCATTGGAACTTCTTCGTCTCTTGTTCATGCTACATCTAAGCACTTTTAGGTTTGGTATCAAATTAACCTCTTAGTGATTCGTGGAGTTACTCAGCTAACACACTGGTATCAATATTTCAGATGAATTCAAAACGATAAGTAGGCCCCTCATGAAAAATTACACACATTGCGGATTTTGAATTCTGTTGATCTCGTACCCTTTTTCAGCTACGCGAGAGGTCCGGCGGTAAGCGGCAGGCAGCGTAATATGGTACGATTTTTGTTAAAATGTTCTCCAGGGATCAAAAACTTGACCCCACAATCAACCCGCAATGTCCGTGATTGTGAGTCGGAAGGGGCCTAAGTATCGTTTTGAATTCATCTGTTAGAGTCAGTTGCAGAACTCGGCTACTGAAACGGAATCCGAACAAAGTTGAACGCCCAAAACGTCTAACGTTGAAGATGTCAGCCAGCATTTTTACGAGTATCTATGTAAGTGTTCACATGTCCATGCACGCTGATTCTCACCAATTAGTTTACGCTGCTGATGCCAGGTCCGACATTTACTTCCGATGTTCTTGAATGGCTGAACCATGGCGAATGGGATTGGTTGAATAGAAAGATGGTGGATATCATCTCCCAAGCTTGTTGCCAGAAACACCTTTTAAACAGGTAAAGACAGTGTGGCTGCATAGAGAGTAAGGGTGGATGGGAAATGTCATAACAGGATGGGTACAAGGTCGTATTCATAGGACAACAATTGACCGAGACATCCTGACAACTGGCAGGACTTTGTGGGCGTGTTTTTTTGATTCCCTCAAATACATACTTGTGGTTTCAAATCGAGTCTGCCGAGAGCTCTCAGAGTCCCGATGGTTCAAATTCACCGAAACTTGGAGGCAGTAATCTTTGCTATCCAGTCATTGAAGCCGTGATGTCACGGCTGCTGTCCTTCCTCCTACCTCCTCTTTTCCAACGTAACACCCCAACCCAGGACTCCATATGAAATCATGGTTCAAGATACCCGTCAATACCTCATATGCCCTCACGTCGGCATATGGAACCCCCGTCCGCGGATCCAGATACCTTGCAAGCCTCCCTGTAAGAGGGCAGATCTGTTTCGGTCGGGCTGTTCAGACGTTTAAGGTAGCAATTGAGATTACAAAAATCAGCACGTCAAAAAAGAAGGTGAGTAATAACGAATAATGAGCACTTACATAACGGCCGACTCTTCCCTACATACACCCTCAGTTCATCCCACTTGACATGATCTCCAAACATCGCGGTCATAGTATCCGTCCACAGCGGTTTCGGCACCCCCTCGTACTGCGATAGCTCATGTACAACCAAATTTTTAGTCACCCTCTCGGTGCGTTCAGTCGCCTGTGGATGTGACAGTTTTGAGGCTGAGGGTCCCGCGTCCGTGGAAGCAGTGGCCTCCGTCGCTTGTAGGGAGTAAGAAATATAATTTGTCGGGAGAAAAAGTTGCTGTGGTTGAGATTGCTGCGATGTCACAGGCTGTGTTTGAGATGTAGAAGGTTCTATCGAAGACGGTATGCTAGATGGCGCAACTGCCGCAGTGGTGCTTGGAGGTGCAGCTAAAGTAGGAGTCGCTGAACGGGAATCTGTAGGCGTCATAGGAGGTGCTGCATTTGCGTTTGGTGTCGGGACAGCTGGCGTGTATGTCAATGCCCCCGCATATGTCCCGGGAGGAGGTATTTGCATTCCAGGTGGGCCCATCGCATATGGGTAGGAGCCTGACCCCTGCCCATGCGACGCCGACCCTGAAGGAGCAGTGAGCGGATTATAATAATATGCCTGTCCACCAGGTCGGGAATAATGAGCAAATGACGAAACAGGTGGCGGGGGTAGCGGTGGAGGAACAATTATTTTGATGTCTTCACCCTTACTGACCCACCGGAGGAGTGGTCCTTCGACGGTGCTACGCACCACACGAGCGCGTTTTCGCTTCTCCTCTTCTATCTTGAGATAATCACGGTGCTCGACAAGATTACCTTCTTCGTTGTCCAGTGCGCGTGCGATGAGCTCGGCCTGTGTGTATGATCTAGATTCGGTTCTGACTTTCTTAGGAGCTGCCGCCTGTATAAGAGTAGTTGGTGGCTGTTGTGTCGTCCAAAGAAGATGACATACCTTCTTTTCCTCCGACCGCTTCATCCGCTTCACATGAGCAGATGTACTCAAAATTGTATGCTTCCTCTGGCTGTGCCTCTTCTTCTTGGCAGGACTCCCCTTGCCGAGTGCCACAACCTCCCCCGTCTCAGCATCGACAGCAACGCCAAGCGACACACGCCTCCGCAGTTCCCTCGGTTTCGAAGTAGCCACCGAAGCCTGCGCTTTTGGATTGAAAGTCGCTTTATGTTTTGCATGTGCAGCAGCGGTGACTTTATCTAGCTTGGAGCGCGCAGCCTTACCATCCATAGAGTGAATTCATAGAAGCTACATGTAGACAACACACACACACCTTCTTTACTCTCCTCTCCTCGTCATGCACCGCTTTTTCTCCCGCTTCTTCGTCCTCCTTTGCAGCCTCTTCATCTGTGCTCTCAAAGTCCGACTCAAACACGTCCTCCTCATCTAGCCCAATGAGTAATTTCAAAAGTAGAAGTTCGAATCAGCGGCGAACCCTTGTCATTTATAAAGTCGTTGTCGTCCTCCACATCTCTTTCAGTCGAATCTAGTGCCATTTCCGCGAGCGCTGCCTCCATCCTGTTAGGTGTTGTAAGTGGATGCAGATTATAATCCAATGAATATCGTACCTATTACCAGCTGTGCTGCGTCGTGACCGACGAGAAACCAGCGAGTCTTCAGGCTCAGCCATCGTTACGTCTTCAGCCATTGTCATGATCAGAGAACTTCCTGAAAGACGAATCCTGGGCCAAATGGAAACAAGTTTACAGTGTACACCATCCGAAACAAACAGCCACCAATATTGAATTTGAAAGGAAATTGAACTTTCCACAGTTTGAAGTCTCTTAACTCGAGTCTCTGATTGACATGGTCCGCAATGCCATCGCAGCTGGGCCTTCCAAGCTCTCAAGGATCCTAACATTCCTGAATGCACCTCCAAAAATCACACTTCCAGATCTGAAGAGCCTCAAGCTTACTCTCGCCTTCCAAAATGACCACTTTGGTGCTCGGTGCGCGTCCCTGCTGCATATGCAAATAAAACCGGTCTAACCTTTACATTTTTAGCCATTTTGTGAAGGAGCAACTTCCACGTATACGGTATGCCAACCCAACACTTGACATCCAGGTAGAGAAAGTGCGGAAGACCGCCCAAGAGGCATGGCGGCCAGAAATGGAACTCCACTTCGGTGTGTCGTCTTCCACTTCCTGCTTTTCGTATCTCATTTTTTTTTACAATAGCCGATGGGTCCCACAAAGTTATCGACATGCATGAGAAATGGTCTACAACTATCTTCAAGGAGCTCATGGAGGTTGCAGGTGGTGACCCATGGCGTCAGTGGAAGGTCGAAGCGGCATCTGCCGGCTTACCACTTGTTCCAGGCGATGGGGACGAGGACCGTGTTGTGAAACGTACCCCTATACCACTACCATCATTGAAGATGTTCCGCTCATCACGACCACCGCCTTCGGACCCAGAGTCTAAACCGCAACAAACGTCGAAGGTGAAGGAAGGAGAAGATGCAATGTTGGGCGTGTCAATGGAGGTGCCTGTACCACCACTTCGTCCCAAGACAGGTGTACCAACTGCCCTACCATGATTTGATTATGCTACTGATCATATTATATTCGGAAAACAATCGCATTATAATTCACCGCGGCCATGCAAACATTAGGCATGTATAATCAACCCCATTACATCAAGGACTATATGACAGGTAATATTATGCTGCAAGCCAACCAGAGAAAAACACAATGAACCCTAGTCCCACAACTAAACCCGACAGGTCGTCGAGGAACAGAGATCCCATTTGTAGATACTTCAGAGTATTCATAATAACTGATGACACTGTCGGCGGAAGATGAGGTAGTGCAAATGCAAGTAATCTCGGGGGTTCCACGACATCCTAGGTATTCAAAATTGAGCAGAACAAGAGAAAACGATTGACAGGCCACGCACAAAACCAGAAAATATCCGCAGGGAATGCAGCACGATCTGCAGGGTCGTGAAAGCCCAACAGAATGGCTGTCAAGATTATTAGCGTGCCATCATGAGTACCGTGAAAAGAGCTACACACCACGATTTGTATTTGTAACACATGTGACGCAGTGCCTATTGGCCCCTTCATGCGTAACTCCATCCACCTGCGCCACATCCCAAATTCCTCACCAAACTGCCGCTCCTTGTATGCCTTCGGCTCCTCCCACGTGACAAAATACGCCAATAAGCACCACATCATTGCCAGATGTACAAACGGCATCAATCGCTGCAGCTTTGTAGGGGGTGCCACATCTGCCGCCATGCCCTTCCCCGCCCCATTCCCCATTCCCGTACCCATTCCCTGCCCTTGACGTTGGGGGAAGAGCATCGCCGCAAATGGATTATCCATCGGTGGGAGCGTTGGATCTACTTCCTCTCCTCCGATTGGGCTGAGCCCAGGCAGAGATTCTGGGCTTTGTTGAGGAAGCGCAGTACCAGTCATCATCGCTTGCATAAACGCGCGCTGCTGTTCCAGGGACCAAACCGATGGATCAGGAGTGGTTCCGAAGCGCTGCCCCACAGGTGGTGGTGCAATGGTGTCTTGCGAGCTAGTCCTTGATGTAGCTGCTGGCGCAGATACCATGCGAGTAGGGCGCGGTGTAGGAGTCGGAGTCGGTGAAGGAGATACGGACTTTCGAGGCAGAGGCATGGATGATTCTTCGCCTACAAAAGACTTCAAACCAGTGGACAGATTAGGAAGAGGTGGATCTGAATAACAGTAAATCACGATAGTACAAATCGAAATGCGACACATACCGTCATGCATGTATGCGGGAGCATCCTCTCCCCTGGCTGAAGTAGTGAGCTTTGCAAGACGATCAGAACCTCTGCTTAATATTGCTCGTCGTCTTGCTTCTGCGCGTGCTGCTGCAGACATTGTTATGGGCTACGACGAGGATGAGACGTGGCACGAAAAGAGTCGCGGCTACCTCATGCTACCCACTTGTTTGCCAACACATTCCAAAACAAACACAAGTCACTTGAATAATCTCTGTCTACTTAGATACTTACTCTTGACTTACTCATCGCAGCCCTCAGTGACCCCATAGCCACCCAACGCTTGCATTGGCCGCTGGTCCAAACGTGGATTACCTGGATAACCACAATAGAGCCATGCACGCAGTAACCTCAAGCTTTGAGTGTAGGTTGGCGAATAACCCTCTGTTCTGGTCGCACAAGTCTAACCGATAGGCCTCCCATATTTGTTATTGCGACTTCGCTAATGACTCGGGGGTTGTGTGGGCAAGGATAGGCAAGGATTTGCTATGAGAGGACAACCAGGACAAGGGTTTCGATGAAGGGAATTTGGAGCAATCCCGTCGTGGTTCGACCTCCAGTGGACGGACTTCTGTCTGCGATCTACGGGTGGTTAACACATTCGGTTTTCACTGTAAAGCGAAGAGCGTTGGAGCATTATTGTGCCAGGGGCCTCTATCTACTCTGATGTTTAGCAGTGAATCTCACACTAGCCTACAAAATACACGAAACAGCACATGTTTGCTTGACGGGGGCAATGGGACTTCGAAGCTTGCTTCGCGTGATCATGATCTACCATAGAATTCGAGTCCACAGACGGTGTGTCCAAGCCATGCTTGCTGCTCATGGATGCGTTTTTGAGATGGTAACAAAAAAAGTTCATTGTGCAACCGTCACTCTATGGTGTGTCCGTATAACTGTTGCCATGGCTTCCCCAGGATTTATGTCAAGCAATTCTGCTCAGGTTTCAGGGTCAAACTATGGCTCTTGCCACATTGCCCTCCAAAGCAATGGTCCACGAGAAAACGCGCCGCCCCACCCCCTAGATGTAAATCAATTCGAATATGTCAACATTACTAGTCGACTAACTATACACTGCTCGCAGGTGAAAGGGATCTAATAGAAGATGCACTCAACTCTATGTTGCCAAAACTCTATATTTCAATGCGGTAGATATCCTCGGAGCCTGAACGTCGACTGCAAACTCTTTCTTTCCTTATTCAGTTGGCCGCGGCAAGTTGGCGGTCTGATCCATTTGGTATCTCCACTTCAAGCGGTAATCTCGGCTCCTACAGATAGATACCATGGGACGCGATCTTGTGTCCGCGTCCTATGTTTTGAATGCATGCGCCTCGATTGCAAGACTTCCAATGAGACCCACAAATAGACTCCATTCCGAGGCTCACCCTGACTGTCGAGGCATTTCTGCTCTAGAGCCAATCGATTGGTTGTACGCGCCTGGGTGGGTATAACTCCAGTTGAGTGAGAAATACGTCTCCGAAGTGCGCTACGACGAATTCCGGAAGATTCCTATCGTATTCAAATCCCACGAGTCTTGCTCTTGTTTCCCCTTTTTAGATATCCACGGCGTTTCGGGTTACGTATGTCTCCGACTTTCATGTTTTTATTGCTACAGTGAACTGGGAGCCAGCCACCGTCCAGCCTTGTAAACACAAGTTTTCTTTGAGGCTTTATAGTTTTGTCATACTCCTGTGTCGATCTCGGATGTGGTAAAACTACAAAAATCTTGAGATGTACGTGGGGTGGGACCACACACTGGTCCGGCCCGAACATCCCAACTAAGAATGCGCCCCCGCTCTATGCGCTCTGGACTTTGCGCACACTTACCGTCCCATCGCATAACAGGTCCAGCCCCTCGGTGTTCGCTGAAGAAGCGACTAGGAGGCGTCCGTAACTACTGGCCAGAGGGTTCAGGTATTCGCTCTCCGATCGACTGAACTTAAAAATTTACTAGGGAGCTCGAGGCCTCGGAGAAGAGCTCTAAGCTTGTTCGGTCCGCGGACAACGCTTCTTCTCTTTCTCATGTCTGGATATGTTCTCTCATGTGCTAGGGAAGGGCTCTCAGATTTGGCCATTAATTTTGATAGAGAGAGCTTGGTAAAGTCGCCTGAGGAGCCGCAAAGGGGGCTGTAGAGTCACTTAACACGTCGGGGAACGACAAGCATTCACCAAAGCGTTGAGCTCAACCTGGGGCACGAGACGGCACGAGACACCTCGCTCTGAAAGGTCGGGTAAAGAAGAGTAATGGAGAATGATGAGCACAGCATCCCTGCATCGACAGGTCTATCGAGGAACTACATCTCGCCAGTTTTTATTCTGTCATGTGTTAATCCCTGCGGCCTCTCATGCCGCACCATGCTGCATAAATACGGGTCGATGCCGCCGGTAAGGGAGCACTATATTCATTACATACTTCCCTCTTGTCTCCTCTGCTGATGTCTCTCGCGCGAGTCATGCTTCTCGCAATACAAGCTACCTGCAACCATCTAGCATGTACGCTACAAAATCCTACGCCGTCTGCAAAGGGACGATACCACATGGATGAGCTATATATTCTTCAAGTCGGACCACTCATCTACTCAGTATGTCGCATACTCTCTTCAATTGTTACCACGTAATTAATCATCTTTCTACACCTAGGTGCACAAGTTTACAATATGGCTTTGTCTAATATTTGAAACACTACATTATATCGCCGCTATCGCCCCTACATTCATATACCCCTTCCCACCGCCAGGTACTTCACTACAAATAACCCCCCTCTTCCTTATCGGCGTCCTTGCCGTCATCCTTGGCACCTATATTCGCCTTGACTGCTTTCGCACCCTCGGCAAATTCTTCACCATCGATCTCGCCGTCCACCCCCAACATGAGCTCGTCACTTCCCGCTTCTACGCCTACGTACGGCATCCCTCATATACGGGTTCCCTCCTCATCGTTGGCGGGATCACATTCTCCCACCTCACGCAAGGCAGCTGGGTCACATCGTATGGACCGCTTCGCATCCCTGGCTTCGCGATCCTGGTATGGGCTCTGTGGTGGATATGGACGCTGTGCGTAGTGATCACTCGTGCTGAAGCGGAGGACAAAATGATGCGCAAGCTCTTTGGGGCGCAGTGGGAGGTGTATGCGACACGAGTCCCTTGGTCGTTCTTTCCTGGTGTGATGTAGTCTCCTGATGGTAGGTGTATCAGCAGTCACTTTAAATTAGACTCGTGCATTGCAATATCTCGGCACTAATATAGGCTATACTCAGTGTTATGTCCATGTGCCTTTGGAGCTTATTACTGGCAGCACCTGGCCAACGTAGAGGTGCCTATATTACTTTGTCCGAGCACTAGGCCCAAGATAAAATCCGAGTACTTTGAATTATGATGGGATACCGCAACGCTGGGTGAGTCATTGAATCCATGCAATCCGTGCTATGCTGTGTACGACATGTACAAGGCTGTTCCGGAGTCAGAGCAGAACCTCTGCAGGGCGATTTATGGCGATGTGATACCAGCCCAGATGTAGCATCGAACGCGGAAACCGCTATCGGCACTACTGCAAGATTTTTTCAAAGGTGCACCTTGCTGTTGAGCCGGATAGCCTCTCCCTTGTAGTATACCCAAACAGGGAAAGGGATACCAAGGACAATGGCAAGGCCGGCTAATAGCTGCATAGAATGATTTAAATAGTAGCGAAGGAATGCAAGGCCAAGACATACCGAATTCCCACCCCCCAGACCAAGAGCATTGAACATCTGTCTTCCGAAAAGTGGGAACACAAAGCCCATCATCGATCGAAAGACCTGCGTAACAAAGGGCATCAGCTACTGCATCGAGTCGGAGCCGGGTGGCGCCTTACGGAAGCAGCAGAGACAGCGCTTGCAGCAAACCTGAAGGCATCAACCAGATAGAGTTGGATCGGAAGGCTATTAGAACACGTATGTCAGTGTGCCGTGGTTGGCCGCCGGGAGTAAATTTAGTATCATACTAAGAAGTCATCAGGCCTGCATGCGAATCAGCATCACGGAGCAATATTGAAACGGTGGAGCTCTAACCAAAGCCAAATATTCCCGTGCCTATGATGGGCATGATCCAATGTATTTTTGCCTGGGCGGACCAGCCATACCAACTAGCAGTTGGCGCAAAACAGTCAGGCAAGGTTAACGATAGGTAAGTGAACTTGGCGACAAAGAGCTCACAAGAGTCCGACGGGCACGAAAAAGGAACCAAAGAATAGTGCGGGCATGCGCATCTCGGGCTTGCCCTTACCGCCGTTCCTATCTGACAACTATCAAGAAAGATCGACATCATCACTCATTTCGACAGGCTATGGGAGACAGCTTACATATTTGTAGACTCGGTCCGAGAACTTCGCACCAACCAACGTTGCTGTAATGAAACCAAATCCTAGACCTAAATAAGCCAGTCCACCAATACCGGGGGACCAGCCGTATGTTGTGCCGAAAAACTCTGAAAAGAGATGAGAATTGTGATAGTGTTGCGACGGATACAAGCGAAGCATACCAGGAAAAGTGGTGAACATGAGATAGTATATGCCTGCATATAATTGAAAGATATAATTCAGCGAGGGACAGACAAATGCGAACCGTATATGCTACGCAATATGATTCAGCGAGAGTACATGTACACAAGGAATAGTACATACAATGCCATGTACGAGCTTAGGATGAAGCAGATGAAGCTCCGAGTGAGCATGGTGATAGGCCTCGAGAGGTTGACCCAAAGGTACCTCAGCTTGTCCTCGTTTGCATTGTTCATGGCAAGTATGTTAGCAAGTCTTTCAGGATCATCCAATCGTTTGGCTTTTCGAAGGCGGATGACAGGAGCATAAGTTTCCCTGAGCAGTGGGATGCCAATCACAGCCGCCAATCCACAAATGCCTGAAGAGTAAATAGACTATAGCTCAAACTATGGAATATCAATGATGTAGTATCATACCTGCAATGACAATGAAGACATATTTTATACCCACAGTTTGCGCTATAAATCCGCCAGCTACTGGCCCAACAACGGGCCCTAACATGGGGTTAGAATGTTGTTCCAAGTACCGCCATAAAGAACGAACCTATAAGAGGGCCAACACTGTATAAAGCCATTGCAGAAGCGCGTTCGTGGGCAGCAAACAGATCGCCCACGGAACCACTGCCAATAGCAATAGGAGCACTTCCCGAAAAACCCGCTAAGTACACAGCGTCATTAAACATGTGTGTTACACAAAACAGCAAAACAAAATAGCACGCACCCAAGAAACGCAGTCCGATTAGTGAATTTGTGTTTGGAGCGAAAGCACAGCCTAGACTAAATCCTATAGACAAGAGGTTGCTGATATGGAGTACCTAAGCGTAGAAGGTGAGTGAAAGGACATCGATGGAAGCGAAAGTAAGATTGGTTACCCATGTCCGTCCATACATCTCAGAAATCGGAGCAATGAAGAGCGGCTTAAAGTGAGAAAGGATCAACATTAGAGTGAGATGAATTTAAGTTGAATAGAGCTTACGCCGATGGAAAAAGAAAGCAGGAAAATAGATAGCGTGAGGGCGAGAGTCGTCTCATTTGTGATGCCGTACACCTTTCCTACTTCTGGTAGACCAGGAGCCATCATAGAACTGGCAAGCGGTGGTACGAAAGTATAAAGTGACACCTGTGAAAATTAGTGTGAGAGAACGATCCAGACGAAAAGACATGAATATCATGAACGAACGATAGACACGGCTATCCACTTCTTTGTTACAGACCAATTGCGCGCATTATCAGGATCTGTCTCCCACTCCTGGTCAAAGTGCCGATCCAAGTCCTTCTCGTTGGCAAGATCAGGTTCATAATGATTCTGATCAAGTGATGCTGGCGGTAAATTTTCGACGTGCGCCCCAGTAGTACTACGAGAAGCTGTTCTATGAACACCAGCCTCGTCTGCGGCATGAGGGTTGTCGTTGACCATGGTCGTAGAGGGTCGTGAATGAAACCAGGAAGAGATCCGTGCTTTATAAGAACCATTTCCCGCTTGTTTACCGCGATTGCGAAGGCTTTGACGTTATGAGAGATTGGTCAATACTGTGAAGGATGGCTAGTAGAGGCCGCCGGTCCGGCTAGGGCTATTGCTTCCGGTGACCAACCTTGTGAATTATTATATTTTTTTGCTTGATTCCTTTGACCTAAGCTTTGCCTAAGCTTGGCACCTTATCGTCGTGTTCAACATCTAGCAGTCTGCCAAGCCCAGAGTGAAGATAGTCCAAGTGAATTTGACTGCGAATGGCACTGGCGATGGCATGATCATTGATCACACATCCGAGTCGATTCTCACCTGATCCTTCGTGCCTTTACTTTCTCCTTACAGCCGCTTCGGAATTTGTTTCGAAAGTGTGTGACATCACTGACGTGATGATATATTTCCAAATTGGGGCACAACACTGATGCCCAGGCCATATCTGCTACGTAATCAGCAAAAGATACAAAATCTTGATGTTTACAATGTTTACAATTTGATACTATCCGCCTACGTCCACGAAGGACTTAGGACATCTAGACAGCCTCGACGGACCCGAAAAAGACCACTATTAAATACTTATACACATCGGTACTATTGAAGTATATGGCGTGGTAGTGTTACTGGAAGCTTCGATCATCAAAAGAAACAAGAGTTTAATGCCCCAACTAAAACTTAAAGCTGAGCAATGCGTTCGCAATGGCTTCCAGCTCCATTCCAGACTTCAGAGCTAGCTCATCACATTATTTACTAATTCTTCGGTTGACTGCGGCTGCACTGTTGCCTAGGAAATGTAGAAATACATCATCATGTCACACTTTCGAAAAAAAGAACCATTCCTTACATTCCGATGGTTGTAAAGATTTACGTGAAAGTGGCCTTCTCTTCCGACTCGGACTCGGGACTCCGAGTCGGGGATCATCAGGAATCTGACGTTACTGTGCCTATAAGTCATATAATGGTTGGTGTCCACAACTACATCAATGTATTTCTTCCGGAAAAGCTGGAAGCCGTTCACTAGCCTCAACGAGGATGTTGCGCTTGGATGCTTATCATCACGGCGAGAACCCCATCTCAAGTTAGTCTCCCGTAGCCAGACAACAAATTTCAAGATGTGGATGACAGTCGATCTACTTCAATTGTAATCTCAAGTGTATCTACTTACGGTTGCCGAGAAGGACATGGTCAACCTTTGGCTGTGAACCTTCGACTTCCGAGTCCATGCCTTTTTCGTCGGCTGGGGTCCTTGTTAGGGATGTCACACAGTGACACTGTATCCAATTATAGTATTATGCTCGTGCACGTGACCTACATACTATAACGCGACAACAGTCAGAACACAAGCAGTAAGTAAGTAAGTAGTCCCCTCCCGAAGTGGTCCTAACTTCGAAGGAGGTAAGCCACCACCCTGCTCACATAAGCATTAGCTTCGAGCAGGGTGCGCGGCAGCGGCGACACCACGGTTCCCACTGGCAGCCTTGAGTCATGGCAGCCCCATCATCAAGACGGTTGATTGATGACTTCGGCCAACATAAATTACCATACACTTGTCATCCCCAACAATGAGCAACCCTATTCTAATCCTTCATCCATTCTCTCATCTTTTTTTGTGAATAAAAACCTTAATACACAGTCTGCTTCACTTTCACATTATTAAACATAAAATGATTCAACACTCCCTTGCAGGGGTCCAGGGGTATCTTCTCTGCATTAAGAGCTCCACTAAGTATATGTGCAGGACTAGGTGATGATGTGCAAAAAGCCCGGAGGGAATCTGTCAAGAACTGGAGGCGCGGAGTGCTTCGAGAGAGTGCATGTGCTGACATGCTGACGAATGGCGTCAGATGCATCTCGCAATGGTCTGTTGACATACCTTGTTTTGCATGTACTAGCTACTTATCTCCCTGATCCTCTTCGGTCTTTTCGCATTCTATGGAACAAACTCACCTCTTCCTGCCCTGCTCTCTGATGAATGGCAGTTGTGAGTCTGTTCAAAGTATGTAATGCCTTTTCAAGTCTGTGAAATCTACTAGAATCTATTCTGTAGTGTGCATGACATTAATTGTGCCTCTCCTGCCATCCGGCTTCAAGGCTATAAATCTCCTATGATACTATTTAACATAGCTTGATAGTAGATTTATGCAGAACCTATATAGAGGGCACAAGGGCGTGACAACAGGGGTTCCAGGACCCCAAGACTAGCTCTCAGATGACGGATCAACTTCCAAATGTTGACCATGTCCTTCTCGGCAACGGTAATCTACTATTACTAACTTTTACATAATTCATATTTTCATAAATAATGGCACTCATGAATTCATGAATTCAAAAGAATGCCCAAAAGTTTGACACTTGCACTATTTGAACCTTGTCAAGGTCATCTTGTAGAGCCAATTGGAGGATGACAGCAAGGTGTCAGCAGATTCGGCATTTGATAGAGCGAGTGCACCTCAATGCAATGCATCAATAAGTTAGCCTATGCTCTGAAGCATAATGAGTCATGCCAATGGAAGTCAATGCCAGTGTTAGATATCAATGTACAGTCATTATATTTTATAATCTAGACATCATAAAAAATCATCTGTCAG
This sequence comes from Tricholoma sp. MG99, assembly GCA_003521275.1. Taxonomy (NCBI): domain Eukaryota; kingdom Fungi; phylum Basidiomycota; class Agaricomycetes; order Agaricales; family Tricholomataceae; genus Tricholoma; species Tricholoma sp. MG99. The sequence goes on along the minus strand of QOVE01005650.1, from coordinate 1,335 downwards.
TTGATAGAAACTAGCACCTAAAAGATGAGACAGGAGAGGAAGGAGGCTGGCATGTTGTCAGGGAAGGATGAACACAATCTTGCAGGGCTCAAACCCTGGGATGGCCCATTACCAAGAGTATCAACTGGCCAAGTGCAAGATACTTCTGAAGAAGTATGCATCTTGTTAGTATTGTAGAAGTGCTCTTATTACAAGTCACCACTGGCATACTACTCACCAAAAGATACTGAGACAGAGATACTGAGACAGTATTTTTACCGGTATTAAAGATACTGCCTTGGTACCTTCAGCACTGTCAAAGTACGGTCAATGCTTCCAAATTGCTTCTAGCAAAGTATGGTGGCAATATGTACAAGGTAGGGCTGCACACCATACTGTCTGACAGGTATGGCTGAAAGCCTGTCATCAATTAGGCTCACTAGCGCGGTCACACAAGTTGACAGGACCACAGTGTATACTCGAGAACGCGAGGACTACATCAGAGGGTTACAGTACGTCGTGATGATACCAAATGTAAGTAAGGTTTGTATGTAGCCGGTACTAGTCAGTTATAGAAATAAAGTTTGGACTTATGTGGCCATAAGTCCGGAAACGGGACACAAGAGTCCGAGTGCGTAAGACTGGGTCATCGGGCTTACGGCGCCAGGCTTACAACGGCCATACAATCAACGGTCATGAGATGCGTATGGCTCGACTGTCCACCGTCCGTAGTATTTGGTCAGTCAAACCCTGACGGGTACAGAGACGGCCGTTGTACGGTTACGTACAGTAGACGGTATACATTTAAAGCAAAAAAAATTACATTTCGTACTGTATGGCGTAGGGCTGCGTTGGCCTTTGTGCGGGCCAGATGTAACCATTTCTTCACTAACATTAGAATTCGGATGGTATCGGCATGGAGGTTTGCACAGCGGAGGGATATGGTGTCCCAACGACCTGAGAAGACCCGCTCAACGGCGACAGCAGAACCTGGCATGGAGATGTTTCATGAAAAAAAAATATTGGTGTCAGAACAACTCACCAGGAATACATAAGATGTCATGAGCAAGGCGAAACAGATTTGGGAACTGAGCGCGTCGACCCATCCACCATTGAACAATATGTTATTCCTTGTACTACAAGGAATAACATATTGATGCCTTCAGATATGTTTCAAATGTGATCTGCATTTATAAACGGGACAACGGGCTCAATGCTGTCACCAGGACCCTGGAAAACAGATTATTGCACTGGGTGCAAAGCATTATACTGCCTGAGAACTACTGCAAAAGTATGCTGACATTGTCAAGCATTGACTTGGCATTGACAATTGTATGTAGTATGCAAATTTAGCCA
>QOVE01005625.1:0-31843 GCA_003521275.1 Tricholoma sp. MG99 | reverse complement strand
GATACGCAAATTGTGAAACAAATATATACTTTCTTCAGCATAAATCCAAGGGTGACAGGGGGCTCAATTGCTCAGTTTATTCACATTTTGTTGGACTTAAATTCTTGGATTTTATAAGCCAATGCCCCATGTGTCTTGATAATTCCTTCATTGAGATATCAATAATCTTGGCAAGGCCTGAGTGCATTGGCATCCTTTTTGGCAACAAAGAAGAACAGGAATGCCATGGGGGATTTAGACAGACAGATGTAGCCTTTGCGTAGGTTCTCATCTAGAAATTCATTGAGTTTTGCTTGTTCTGCTGGGGAGAGGGGATAGATTTTGCAGTCCTTCGGTATGAAATCTGGTTTCAGGTTGATTGCATGATCCCAATCTCAAGGGGCAGGGAATCTTTCAGATGCCGATTTCTGGAAGACTGTTTTGTAGTGCCTGTAATGTTTGGGGAGGAGTTCATCCAGTGATTTCTTTGCTTCTTGCTTGCCTTCCCTCTCCTTTTGTGCAAGTTCCTGGGACATGGACATTTTGGCTCTTATCCATACATTGTCCTGAGGAAAATCCCATTCTGAGGAGGAGGGTGATGCTTCTGTTTCGAACATTCCAATGACAGGTTGACCAGGGTAATAGGCAAGGAGGGTTTCTCCTTCCTTCAAATTCTGTAGTTCTTCTGCTTCAATTTCAACCTTGAACAAAGGTGCCTCGAGGGTTTTAGCAGGTTCTTCATCAGGGACCTCTTCTATTGTGGCCTTTCAAATTGGTTTGGTGGTCTGCTCAGCCACTGCCCTGAGTGGTGAGGCTTTGTCAAATACGCCTGTGAAGGCTTTCTTCTGGTTCCATTTTTGTCATATTTTACAGACTGCCTCATGCATGGCAGTTTTCTGGAATTCATCGCGGAAGTGGAACGATCCTGTCTTCCAGTTGATCATTGGGTTATACTTCTGCAACCAGGGGAGTCCAAGGATAAAGGACTCTCTTCCTAAGCCTACGACGTGGGCTTTTGTTAGAAGTCTTTTTCCTCCAAGGTTGAGGTAGATCAGGATGTAATGGGTCATTTCTCCTCATTTATTAGGAGTTCCATCTATGTTTCAGGCAGTGATTGGTTTGGGGAGAGGTATCTGTCTCAACCCTAATTGTCTTGCATACTCTGCATTGATGAAGACTCCTCCTGCTCCGGAGTCTAAGAGCACATTGGTTTCAACAGTTTCCATTCCACTGATTTCTATAGTCAAAGGCAATCACATAGATTGAGAGGTCATATTGGCTAAAATTACAGAGGAAATGATAAGCTCGGCGAGTGGTAACATTGAGGTACATCACCTTATTAAAAACTCTGCTCTTCCATCATCTTGAGTGTTCCTTCTTTGTCTTCATTGTCTAAGTTGGTGAACAAAGCGCTGATCTTTCCATAAATGTCTTTGCTGGATGTTTTCTTGTCATTGCATTTGTATTGAAAGTTCTTCATCTTCTTGTGGGATCTAGCGGTATGTCCTGGAAGATGATATTCAAAGCAGAGACCTCTTCTCATATGATCTTCTCTTTGCTCTCTAGTAAGAGCATCCACATCCATCATGTTTGGATCTTTGATGAATGGGGAAGTGGAGGGAGAATAGTTTGAAGTCTGAGCAGTAGGTGTCTCTTTTCAGATCTTTCCAACAATAGCGCAGGCATGGTGCCACTGCACATCATATTTTGAAGCAGCAGTAAACCAATTGTCGATCCTGATGGGAAGTTTTTTCATGTTGAAAATCTTTTCGAGGAGTCAGGGGTGAAGACCATCCATGAAGTATTCGCTGAGAGCTTCATCAACGGTGATTCCAGACTTTGCGGCATAGACATAGAAGTTTGAGATGTAGTCTTTGATATCTTTGTCTCCTTGTCTGAGGGATTTCAACTTCAAGCGGGTGTTTCCTGCAGCGTCAATGGGTTCAAAACCTTGTTTGAAGACTTTGGCAAAGTCTTTCCAGGTTCCAAAGTTGAATCCTTTGGTGTCGATGTTTTGTCTTGGATGTAGGCTTCTTTCCAAGTCGACGTGCTCCCGTCCATCATGAACAAGAGGGCGAATCCAATTCTCTTTTCATCGGTGTTGTATAAGTCTTTGTTAAGGTAGAGGTACAACTCTACTTCCTTGATGAACTTGGTTGCTTTCTCCTTATCACCCTTGAATTCAACAGGTGTCTTGATCTTGATCTCTTTCGGGGTAGTGGTTGATGACATTGCAAATGCTGTAAAGAATGCTTCTGTACTAGTAGTGGTTTCAGGTTCTTCTTCATCTGTGGTTTCTTTGCTAAACCCTGTTACAACGAGGTACTTGGGGTTGTTCAGCCCAGGATAGGCAGTCTTTGGCCTTCTGGGTTACAGTTAGGTATCTACTTGTATATATACTAGCTAGGAGACTGAGGTATGGGACCAAGGTATCTATATATAAAGCTGTTGTACAAATGATGAGTAAAGATAAGTGTCGACAAGTCATGGACAAGTCAATACGAGTCATATATGAGTCAATGTGAATCATATAGAAAATGTGAAGCAATGACAAGCGCTGTTGATGGGAACTGCAGGAGGAATGATGGGCACTGATGCTAAGCAGAAGTAGATCCTTCAGCGATAAGGAAAAGTGTAACAAGTTCAGTAAAATTTTCAGTTGCACTGAAAACCATATCTCTCCAACAAAATCCTCCACTTACATACAGAAGAGAATTAGGGATCATATCTCATATCTGTATTCAGTATTGGCAGTCTGCAAGTCTGTAACATAGCTTACACCAGCCCTTCTACCCTGGACCTTGCCCACCCATATTTCCCCCCCTTTGAGAAAAGGACTTCATGATCTCATAACTCACATTTCCTGGGCCAATCCCCACTCCAACTCCACTCTGTACACTTCCTCCACTGACACTTACTGGGCGTGGTAAGGTTGCACTGAGTCCCATCATATTCTGTGACTGACCAAGCCCCATTCCCATGGTGTTCATAATGTTGAGACCACTGTAGGTATTTGATGGATGGGTATTAGCACTGCCAAATGTTGAGAGCCCACCACTACCAGCACCACCAAAATCTGACTGCTGCTGCAGTTGATTTTGGCTTACATTCAAATTACTTCCAAATAGACTTGGGTTATTGCTCGAACCCCCAGTAACTGACACACCTGCAGCAGCAGTACCTTGATTCATTGTTGCCCCCTCTCGGTGCTTCCGCAACTGCATCCGTACCAGTTCCTTCTCCTCTGGTGGCATTTGTTGCATCCTTGCAATTAGCTCAGGTGGAAGCCCCGAAATGTTCGATGGTTTAGGCAGCTCAGGAAGCCCAGTGAGGGGGGAAATGGCGCCGATGAGGCCTTGAGGTGTGGGGAAGAAGATTGCATTTATTCCTTGTCCACCAGCGGGCCGCGTCCATGATGCAGACGCATACTGTATTGTCAAGGTTAAGTAGACATGTATAGACGGTAGAAAGACGGATACAAGCAAAGAAAAAGACATCTCCATGGAGATAAAGGAAAATAATAACCGAGAGAAAAAAATGCAGCTTACAATGTTCTTTGAGTTCAGTAGAGCTACTAATGATTTAAGATTTGCGACATTCGCCTGGACATCTGGCACACCATGCATCTGCGGTGTAAATGAGCACATGACAGGCTTGGAGCGTGCCAGCCATGGCTGCATATCTGACATTGGGACACTTCGAATCGGCACTAGTGCCATTGCTGGCGGCAACATCTTCACGGGGCTACACAAGGTAACCAAGATAAGAGTCAGCTGAAGCCAGGGTGTGAAACATCTATAGTGAATCCAGCCCAACGCACCCTTCATTATTTGGCGCGTTCGCCACGACATAAACCGTAACCTCTTTCTTCTCACCACTCGGATGTGTTCCGCCCCACGTCAAAGACCCCTGCCATTGATGGGAAGGCTTTCCTAGACCTTCGACCAACGATGAAACAGACTGTGTGTGCTCTTGCTGCCCAGCCCCAGCCACCCCAAGCGACTGTCCTGGTCCTGGCCCTGGCCCTGATCCTCCTAATCCCTGATTTGGAATACCATCAGGCCTTGTCTGCTCCATCACCTTCTGCATCTGTGCGGTGGCGGACGCAGATATGGTTCGCCTAGCAGCTGAGGGTACAACACCAGGAGGGCCAGTGGACGGATTGCTGGGCGGCTGGCGGTTCATGAACTGAGCGAGCATCTGCTGCTGATCGAGTCTTCCATCGGTACCGAAATGTGTGCTATGAGGGACATCGTTAGAAGCTGGCTGCGGGGAGTGTAATGTGCCAAGAGTAATTGGTAGAGACGTGGTTGCACCAACCGGTGGCTGCGATGGCTGTCCCTGTCCCTGTCCCTGCATTTGAGCCTGGCCTTGATTTGACTGATTTTGACTTTGATTCTGGCTCTGGCTCTGGCTCTGACTCGCCGCAGACTGTAACTTCCTGAGTGTCTGCCCAATCTTTTGGTACATCTGCACCTTCTTCCTGATTTCTTGCATCACACTTTGCTCAACCGCAGTATTGTTCGTCGAACGCGCATTCTGTGCCATGATCTGGAGATTGCGCAGCTGGTCTTGCAAGGTATGCGCGGAAGTTACTAATGTCTGATAGTGAGAGGCAGGAGTTGGGTTGGGAGGTAGGCTGTGGGTTTGTAGAGGCCAAGGTTGTGCGGGGGGTTGGGAAGGCTGAGAGGAGATATGAGATGGGATTTGTCCGGGAGGAGGGACAGGCGAGGGCTTCGGTACAATGGAAGGTGTATTCGGTGCGACCGTTTTGGGAGATGTCTCGAGATTAGATTGAGAAGTGAGCCGAAGACGTTTGGAGTCCGGAGTACGTTCAACTGGGTGTGCTTCTCCTGCACGTTTGGCAGCTGAGGAACAATATTCAGTGATATGGAGGTAGCGAAAGGTAGAAGACAGCTACATTTCTGCGGAGGCACGGGTAGACTACCGAGGAGAACAGTGTGTCCATGGCGTACGGGGAACCAAGGCAAATCTTTTGACCCTTGTGCTACCTGAGATGATATTATTATGTGGAATGCAAGGGAAACATGAGATACCGTACTTCCAGGTGGAGATCTGCAAAACGTGGGAGGTTTCGATGCAAATTTATAGAGCTGATATTAATATTTCGCTAGAGAAGAATATTAACGAATGGTGGTTGTTGAATGAGGCGGTCCACGATACCGTTTTGAGTTCCGATGGTAAACCTTCCCAAGTGACAGAATCCAATAAAGGATACTCATTCCATTGAGGGTGTATCGAGGCGTCAGGGGCAGACGCAGCTACATGAAAGATATGATTAACATACGGACGTGCTGGTTGTGCCGACATGTGTAGTACGTCGAAGAGCTACGGTAAGGACAATATCAGTCTCAGGCTACCGCCTAGAAAATTATATGACAAAACGCGCCTCGATTGCAGCGACTAACCCTTCCAATGCTGCCATACCTTGACTTCCCCCCGAATTTGTCTGACCGATACCTAGTTTGGTTGGATCCTCTCTCATCTCTCGTAACACGGCGGGATATTCGGTAAAAAATCTCCTGCATAATAAAGGGGAAGGAACAGTGCGCGCAGTAGCATAGGTTACGAATGCGATTCGAAGCTGAAATGCAGTGTCAGAGGGAAAGGGCTAGATTGAACCGAATGAAGATATGTAGTGACGAACCCTATAACCAGGATTTGCGTCGCCCAGACGCTTGAGCACGGGAGCGACGTAGTCCGTGATAACAAAGCGCCATTCAGCAACGATGGTAAGGGAAGATTCGACGACGAATGCGATGGCAAGGACATCCGGCCCAGAAGGGAGGGATTCCACAGACATTGGTCGTAAAGTGAGTTGTATTTATCAATGATTATTTTCAGATTTATTGAGATAATTTATGTATTGCACATCTACTACAAGTCCAAGTCCGTCAAGAACATGTCAGAAATATGTTGGATGCAGTGAGCTACATAGTAATGTTCGGTGTAGATTAATTGTCCATGAGTTTTCGTCTCATGAAAGTAGGGTAGTAACCGCCAGAGCTACTGCTAAACTCACTAGATGCTCTGGACACCAAGCCATCAAACGCTCGCCATGACTCTTGGACGAAGATGTAGTTTGCGAGCCGTACGCACTCAACCACACGCTGTAGGGCATGACTGAACCCGTTGTGGGGATTGTTGGGGACAGTGTTGGGGGATTTGTTGGGGTGAAATTATCTGTCAGGACTTGGGTAACACCACCAACGATTGTGGTGTATGTATACGGGGTAACGCCACCTGGTTGGCCGACTGTAGGTGCTGGCTGACCCACAGGTCCCTGTTGGACGGGTGCGGGAGTGACAGTAGGAATTACGGCTGGGGTGGTGGCGGTGGTAGTCGAAGTTGAGCTTGTTGCTGTATTAGTGTTGGATATCGCGGTTGTCAATGTTTGTCTGATAATATCGCCGTCAAGTAAAGGAGAAAAAGAAAAAGAAACCAGAGGTCATACACAATTTGAGTTGTCGGTAGACCATTGGCGTCTTTGGTGACTACTTGCACAATCGAAAATCCAGCTCTAACAAAACGAAGCTTTGAGTAGGATTTCATGGATATGGCGTGTAAACGCACGGATTTAGCACAGTTTCAGTCTGTGCATGGATGGACAGAGCCCATAGGACAATGCATGCAAGGATTGACCGTAACATCGAGCAGCAACGAGCCGTGGGAAATATCACCCAGTGCGATTTCAAGATTTCAAGGCTGCAGCGTCGAGCGATATCAACACAGCGATGTCAACGGCGACGGCGATGGCGATGGCGACGGCTATAGCGACAACGCTCCTGGTACAGATCGAGCGCAACGTCTAGCACCCGCAGCAAGTCATGTGATGTGGCAAACTCTACCATGGACGCACACCCATTCGTTGCGCACATCTTGTCGCAGACTCGACAGAATGTGGAATTCTTGATCGCACAGAACCAGATCTCAGCAAATGACGGTCGGGATATCCTAGCAAAGCTTTCGGCAGGGGCTGCGGTAGCTAGATCCTCAAGTCCTCCTACTACTGTCCTTTTTCGAGCCAAAGCAGTGTGGGGTTATAATGAGCAAGGCCAGGTTTGCTGATATATTCAGGGTATTGGATTGTCATCCTCAGATCCTTGTCTAGGATCGGAACGATCTGTCTTTCAACGCTGGCGAGATCATCGATATCACTGCAGAAACAAATTCAGACTGGTGGACTGGTAGACATCGGGACAAAATTGGTCTGTTCCCATCCAACTATGTTGAAAGGCTTTCCGCGCCTCCGCCTTCTGCGCCTCCGCCTTCTGCACCTTCTCTTCCTTCTCCTGCCTCTACGCCTTATGCACCTCCTTACGGAGGCCCTGAAAAGGCCTCGTTGTATCCAATTGCACCCTCAAACCACTACCCGTCGTATCAACCTCCCGGTGGTTACAAACCCCCTCCCCCTGGAGGCGTGTATAATCCTTATGGTGGCCCCGCACAACCTCCTCCCCCGCCACCTAATACAGTCGTCGCTGCGACTTCTGAACAGCCTCAGCCTCAGCCGCCCAAGAAGAGCAAGTTTGGAGGCAAGTTGGGAAGCACAGTATGTTCGACCTTGATTCTCAGACGACTACCAGCTAAGTATTCCCTCTCAGTTGGCTCATTCAGCCGCCGGTGGTGTCGGATTTGGTGCAGGTCTGTAATATGTTTCTTGTCGTTGATCATTGGTGACAATATCTGCCTTAGGTTCTGCTGTTGGCAGTGGAATCATCAACTCTATCTTTTAGAATGAGATCGGCTACTGTTTTAGACATTACATTCGATGTATACGTAGAATAACTGTAATTCATGAATGCGCTGTGTTGGCGCAGCATGCACGTGGTCATGACGCTGTGCGGTGCAAGTTCTGGATTTTCTGTTAAATCCAAACCACCAGCATCGGCTGCGCGCCTTTCCTTTTTCTCCTCTCACCTCCCTAGAACGAAACGCGACACCGTACACACCGCAACGAACAGTGACGAAGCATCCAGCATTTCAGCCCGGAAGTCGTCGCCCTATTCCTAATCCTAATTTGAACGTAGATCAATCATGTCGTTCATGGACCGAATAACAGATTCCTTCGCGCGAATATCCCCTTCTAAATTGTCAAAACCTTCAACCTCAATGTCGAGAGGGATAGGACATGGGTTGGTACCCTTGGACGACGACGTGAGTCTGCACTCCCAACTTTCCATCTTCCGTGGCATACACCCCATCGCCGGCACTTCTCACACATATTTTGCTTCCAATTTCCCACTCTACCCTGTCCAGACCTTCCTGTTACATACATGAACCACAAGGGCCTGGGCGTTTGCGGTGTTTCTGTGGTCTTACGTAATCATGTTGTTCTTTCTGTGCCTCCCTACATGGAATGGGAGGGGTCACATCTGGCCTGCTAGTTCTCCTCTTAATCATCCCATTGTTATGGGTGCCGTGGATATGGGTCCATTTTTTTTCTTCAATTGCCAAGTTCCGATCATCAGACTAACACAACGCGTCTTCAGATGATCGTGTCAAAGCCTGCAATCGTATTCTTCGCCTCACAAATATTCTTCAACTTTCTAGCAATGGCGTGCTTTGCTAGTGTTGCCAGCTTTCAGGCACATTGGAGCGTTGGCCCATGTACGCCGTTTCCCTTGTTTTACGCGTCGCGCGGTGTGATCTGACAAATTTACAGCTGGTTTGTCGGGATTCGCCCTCTTCATATCAATAGCAGGGATGTTACTGTCATCACTAATGCTCGCGGTGCCCGTTGTCCACGAGAAATACGACAAATTTACTCGCCTTGCACGCGCTTTCAAGGAAGTGCGTGTTGGGTTTATTCTCACGAGCACAGGCGTGACTGCCAGTCTTCTAATTGCGTGAGCTCTGCCAAAATTCAGAGCAGCAGTCCATTGAGGTGTATTATTCAGGTTCATTACTACTATTTCTGCATGGACAGAAGCTGGCTGTAAAGATGCAAACAATGACCCTCACGCGAAAGACAGGCCCGACGGCTTCAAAAATGGTCTTCCGGGATGGTGTAGCACAAAAAAAGCGGGTGCTATTTTCTTCTGGCTAGCCTTCGGTGCGTCTTTTGTCTATTTATTCTCCCAAGCACGTCCTAATCAACCTTACCTGTTCCAAAGTTTTCTGGTCCGCATCCCTTGTCCTCTTTGTCCTCGACTGGCGCTCTGGAAAACTACACGTTGGACCCCAAGATCCACCATTTGACCCCCAAGTTCTCCACGATGAAGAGCTTGGCGACGATGAGGAGGAGGACGGAGCCTCTTACGCTAATGTCCCTCCCCCCTCCACTCACTATAACCAGACCACAGCCACTCCCACATCCGCTCCCCCTCAAGCTATGTACGACAACCCCTTCTCAGACAACAACCGGTACAGTTCCGCCACATCCGCCACACCCTCATACGCCACCCCACAAGGTGCTACTCCCATAGGCCGTCCGAGCATGGAGGTTTACGGTGCTTTCTCCGACCCTCCACCTTCCGGATTCGGTGCTCACTCTCCAGGGGGGTACGCACCCCCCACCGCCCCCAGTGCAACCACGAGCAGCTATGCCACGCCGGGCACTGCATTCTCGTCGCCTGCTCGGACGACAGGTAGCAATCCACCAGTGCTTCCAGAAGTGGACGTGGGTCCGCGCGTCAGCCGGACGATGCAGTATGCTGACCCATATGCGGCTGTGAGAGCGACACTTGCGCAGCAGAACCCGTCTGCGGGGGCCCTGCCGCCGTATCAAGGGTATCAATAGCACTGAACTGTGGACATGGGACTTCTGAGATTGTTTATTTGTTTCTATACATACCGTGCCATGTTTGTGACATACTAAGACGATACTGCGCTATTAGTTATTTCCTTCTTTTCTGGCTACGTGAACGACAACCAGGCAGACCTGTAGACTTTTCCTCCGCGATAATTCATAGCGCTTCTGAAGGTACCATCCTTCGGTTCCATGCACTTTTCAGATAATTTTAAACTGGCTTGCGGCTTGTATTATCATATAGATATGGATAAAGATGCGATGATAGCAACAACAGATGTAAGAATACCCCCCTAAAAGAAAACTGGAATGTATAATTATTATTAAGTGGCATGGCATCACGAGTGTAGCTTTACAATGACACTAATCCCCGATCCAAATGTGGGTACAATCAAAAGAAGATAAAACAAGATATGACACACATTTATGTTATCGCCTACTGCCGCGTCTCGCAGCAGCTGTGGCTGCATTAACAGCTCTTCTGGCCCCCGTCACTGGTGGGCGGTACTCATCATCATCATCATCTGCAGTTTGCTGCTCTTGCTCGTCCTCACTGTCGTTGTCATCATACTTGACAGCAGGCCCACCCCCGTAATGAGCCCCCTCAACTTCAGCCTCCTCAGCACCATCGACATATCCCACCCCCATGAACACGGGGGCGCCGCCCGCGCCGCCATGGGCAAGGAACCCGAGTTTCTTACTTCTTGTCCCAACACCCATCAGAACAGCACTCCCCTCCCCATTGTCGTCTCCGTCACTCATACCGTCGTAGTGAAGAGCATCCCGTAATTCTTCATCCAGAGTCAATCGCCTCTTCGCACTCACTGGAGCGCTCGAACCGGACGACCTACGACCTTTCTTTGATTGTTCTCGTGACTGTGGTCGCAGCTGCTGGGACGAGCGCGATGAGCTGACGCTGGACGGTCGCTGCCATGAAGAGCCATTTATCGTGTCCGCATTCCGCTGCTTCTGCTTTCTGCGAGCAGAAGTATTACCGTTCAGCGCAGGCAACGACAAATCTCGCTCTGGCTCGGGGGACGATGTGTATGTCAACGATAATGGATCCTCATCGTCACCAGGACCCGATGTTCCTGCATGTTGGCGTAAGCGTACGGGGTGGGGAGTTGGAGGGCAGGGGCGTGATTCCGATGTACGAGCCGGAGGGCGTGGTTTACGCGGCGAATGCTGAGGTAGGGGCGAGGTTGGCAGGCGTTTTGCAAAGAGGTCTTCGGCAGCAACAGCATTGGTACGGCGAGTCGGTCGAGGGGGAGTGTGAGCTGGAGCTGGAGGAATCGAGGGTGGGGGCATTCGCTGTGTGGAGTTGGAGGGTGGAACAGACAAGGGTTGGGCAGCAGGAGAAGGACGATGTGATTTATTATCATCGTCGCTTAGCATGTCGATATCAATGACTTCCCGTTGCTTCCCTTTTTCACGTCCAAGATGTGGGGAAACCTCTTGCACGGGGACCCCGGTCTCCTTGAATCGAAATACGTTCCTAAAGGGCAGGCTAGTCAAAGGTGGCGTAGACGGAAGTCTGTCATCTTCTTTGTCCATCTCATTATCAGAGCAGAGCGAAGGCGTGGCACCATCTGTGAGTGAAGATGGGGGAAGCGATTTGTTGAGTGAGGTGGGGAGAAGATGGGGCTGCGACTGAGATTGAGATACAGATGTAGAGGCAGATGTGGAAGCAAAGCTGGAATCAGAAGATGCGGATGCAAAGGAGCGCCGTTTGACCGTCGCACCTACATAGATAAGAAAGAGAATTTAGCGAAAGGTTATGCAACTGCCAGCAAAATAACATACGAAGGTCATCTCGGAGATTTTCTAGGTCACATTCGTCATTTCTCTTCCGCTTCTCACCAGCGCGAGCCTCTGAACCATCCCTCCGCTTCCCATTAAGAGAAACACTCAATAAAGAGCTCCCTCCCTCAACCTTCCGTAATGCTGGCAATGATCCCCTCCGCTGAAAATTGTATTGCTCAGCACTACATGATGAGGTGTTCGTGGGTAAAGGCATGCTTCCAGATACCTTCCTCAGCCTCACCGTCTTCATCTCCTTCAAGAATGCCGCCATCTTATCAGGCGCAATGCCGACGGAAGGCAGGCCTTGTCGTCGACTAGCAGGGAGGGGATTGATGGGTGCTTCAACAGGCGGTGGGGCGGGCTTGAGGGATGCACGGGCGGTGGAAAATAGAGCTGTGCCTGTGCCGGCGGGAGACCCAATACGGACCGGTGGCGGTGGAGGTGGAGGTGGAGGTGGAGGCGGTGGCGGTGGAGGCGGCAGGTGCGACGTAGATGTGGGCCGTCGCAATAGCTACATTGCAGGTTCAGTAATGCAGAAATTGACCGGATAAATCAAGACTGCCTACTTCTTGCTTTAACCATGCAATCTCCTCTTCTAGCAGCCTAATCCTCTCTTTGTCACGAGCCTTCTCCCTTTCAGCCTCCTCAGCCTCCTTCAGCTCTCCCTCCTTCTTTTGCCGCTTCTCATGCCTCTGTAGCTCCTCTCTCGCAGCCACTAACTCCCGCTCCTTCCCTCTCACTCTCATCTCACTCGACGTATCACCATCTTTAGGATCGTCCCAAGACTCTATTGCGCGTCCTTTTTCCCTGGCTTTCCCGGTTCGAGCAGGGGAGGTGTGAGGAACAGGCAATAAAATCGACGAGTCTGCGTCACCACCAGTATTAAACCGCTCCACCGCCGCCTTCACAGAGGATGAATTATGTAATGCGCGGTGTGATGGACCAGGTGAATTACCCTCGGGATCAGGAGCTAGATTCTGTCGTCGCTTGGGTTGCGGTGGCGTAAAATGCACATGGCGACCGTCGTTGCTACTGTTATGACCATCAGGAATTAAAGATGGTGAGCGAGGAAAAAGCGAGCCAGGCATGCTGATTGAAGGGCGGCGGCGCAGGGCGCGTGGAAGAGGAGGTGGGGATGGTGAGAGTGAACTAGATTGTTCTGACGAGGAATCCTCTAAACAAGGATCAGGAGGCGTATAAATGTGACGGGGAGAAATATGAATACCTTCGATAGTAGGTGAAGGTTGTCTTGTCCTTGTATGTTTCGTGGAAGTTGGGCGGGTAGAGTGAGGGCTCCTTTCGTTTGAATCACGGTGTTGGCGAGGTTGACGGTCAGTAGTATCATGGTGATCGGATGAATGAAATTCTAGGTAAAGGAAACACGTTGAATTCAAAGCAACGAGCTAAGAAAAATCCGTAGCACCTTCATAAGACGGCGATCGACGCCTAGCGCGTCGCTTCGGTTCTGGACTTGTAGGGCGTCGTGTGGGACGAACTCGAAGTTTTGCTTTATCCTGTTTGTGTACACGCTCTGTTCTGATGGGTCCGCCTCGACGGTCGTCATCCTGGAGATCCTACATCGAACGCGTTGATTAATTACATGTTCGTGTATTTAAAAAAATGAACCAGTGACAAGCCTGTGGATCTTGTAGTGTTCCTCCAGTGGCAGTAGTAAGAAATCCCTCTAATTCACGCGATACAAAGTTGAAAACGCCCGAGAGAAAGCCAGAATTTTGCGAGGATACACCCTCTGGCATGGTACTTCTTGAACAACTCTTGTTTTGTTCACTAGAAAGGGTCTTGGTAAACATGGCTAAACACCGCTCAATGTTTACAATTTGATATCCGCCCACATGAGTCCACGAAGGCACGGTCACGGTCGGCGATGGCCAACAGCGGCAAGGCCAAGCAGGTCAAGGGCACACCAGGGTGATGTTCAATTCAAAATTTAAATTTGTGGTTGTTTCGCACGAGGATCGCACGAGTCTGAATGTTATCCCAGTGAACACCAAAAATATTGACAACTACGCTCTCTAGGCAGCCTAGGCTATTGCTCTACACATAGTACTTGACTTGACTCCGAGTATAACCTTGGTATAATTATATCAAAATTTTGACCCAGATAACAGTCCTTGGAACCCATGCACTTATGGTTTGTTCCGTAGGTTTGTTTCCTACGAGGACTTCGAACTCTGATTCCATGTATATGTATAGCTTTAATACTGACCATTGTGTTAAGTCAGCTAACGTCCACCTACGTCTACAGTATCCTGCTCCTCTACATAGACAACAGACAATATAATATGTCCCGCCGGTCAGCTGAATACAATGGATCTATCATAGTGCATGACAAACTCAACAAACGAACATTCGCACAGTCAAAATCACGAACTAGACAACTAGATAGCTATAAGTATATAAGATGAAGGGATATATGGGCTGAAAGTGGTAAACTATATGCAGCACCTCGGCCCTTTATCTCAATAAAAGAAGCTGATATGAAAAATGCACCTCTTCAAACAGCGTTTCATTGAGCAAACGTGGCCGAGATTTTACTGGCCATATGGGAATATTTGTGGACATGTAGTCCCATTCAAGGGGCTATAAAAGTAATTCAAGTTGGCCTTCAGCGCGTTCAGTAAAACGCCGCCAGGGTTAGGGTACAGCGACCGGACAGTACCGTCGACAAAATCAGTGTATAGTTTGCAAAACTGAGTGAAATTGGCAGAATTCGGGTCGAGAACGTAATTTCCGACCCCGTCATTCTGTCCCGGCTGAATAGGGTGTGGAGCCCAGACCTTGCCGATCGCGAGGCCATTCAATCCAACCGATATGTTGGGGCGCCAAAAGTCTGGAGGAAACTGGCTGTTTTGGAAGAAGTCTCGAGCATTTTCCAAGCTGAGCTGCCCATCTCCCGCGCGTCCATCCACGAAAAAGATGGTGGGAAAGACTGCTTCTGCATACGCAGTAAAGTAGCGCGGTGAGATAAACGAAAAATTCGGGTTCGTGGCAATGGAATCCTGGATACGTTGCCATCTGAACTCGGCAGCGACAGTGAGGTTGTATTTTCCACCCCCGAAACGATTGCTGAAAGTGATAAACTATATGCAGACCTCAGCCCTTTATCTCGATAAAAGCAGCTGATATAAAAAATGCACCTCTTCAAACAGCGTTTCATTAAAGCTATGATTGTCCCCGAAATATGCGTCGCCTGTGAGAATAAAAAAAACAAATAGTGAGTACAATCTATCTGTGTAATCATGCTGGGCTGTACCTCGAGTCATACTAGAATCACCTGGCATAAACATGGTTATGACTACATATCGATGGGACCAAGCGGCAACCTACCTTCAAAAACAGCGTGGGTATCAAGACCGCCGACTATAGCAGGTTGGGGAGGATCAGGACCAGTCAGATAACTTTTGCCTCCAATGCTGAGAAGGTCGGTGACCAGGTTGCCGTCAACAAGCATGGCGGCATAAGTAACAAAGACGGCAAGAGTGTTCCCCATGTTAAAACCTACAGTTCAAAATTTATTGAACGGGTTTTTTAGGATATAATATAAACTCACACCTTGTTGAACCGCAGTTACAATCTGTGCGGGAGTTGCAATACCGGAACGAGGAAGCCACTAGGAAAATATAGTCAGGATGGCAATCTACTTCCTCGAGATTATACTAGAGATACCCCGTGTGACGCAAGAGTGTTTAAACCAGGACAAGGGCCACGTATTTCGCCAGGTAGAACAGGCAACCAAGGGTGAGCTGCATCGTTGACCAGCTTTGTTGACGTATCTTGCATTTGTCCAGGAGGGGGGACAGAGTCACGGGCCTGAAGTGTAGGGATGATGCGGTCTAGTGCCTCCTCTGAGAGGCCAGCAAGTGATCCATATTGAGGAAATGATAAACCGGATCTGGCGGCAAATGCCAGAATGGAAACAAGGATACAAGGCTTCATAAGCGGAGGCGATTATCGCATCTCAAAGCCCCTCGCGTTCTATTATATAGTAGAAATTTCAAATAGCGAATATCCCACGTGTGCTGAGGAGGATATTTGGCACGTACGTACTGCGGCTATGAACGCGTGTCACCGACAACATAAGGAGACGCTGTCACACAGTAGGAGACGAATCGCAATAATATTCGACCCTCCCACACTGGCAGACATGAACCTCCATATGGTGTAGGCTGCATATATACCAAGTAAATATATACCGCGCTTCTACCCCTGATCAAATGTA
Source organism: Tricholoma sp. MG99 (assembly GCA_003521275.1). Lineage (NCBI taxonomy): Eukaryota > Fungi > Basidiomycota > Agaricomycetes > Agaricales > Tricholomataceae > Tricholoma > Tricholoma sp. MG99. Next base: position 16,049 of record QOVE01005625.1, on the reverse strand, counting down.
TGATTTTAGTTTCACTGCCTCACAAGATTGCTAGAAACTCACTGACTCAGGCTGGTGCTGCAAGCTGGATCAGGAGCCCGAGCTCGAGGTTTCAAATTGTTCCACGTATTCCATGGTACTCACTGGCAGAAATTTCTTTTTCGTGCATACTCTTGGTGCTGGAAAGCTGCTGATGAGTCGGTATGTACTAATAACACGGCGGCTTGAACTGCGACTTGAGTATAATTTTGGTTTGACAGCTCGGCCCGACTGTGTATAGACCGGGGGAGAGTACACGCGTCCTTGGATACAGATATACAGATTGACGCGTTGACGGTTTGACAATTGCAAGCTTATGCACCGATATCGCAGCTTTGCCTCGGAGAAGTTATAGCTGGACGGATGTCAATGTAAGTGCACGACAGGTCAGCTCGAGCTCTATTTATAACTTACTTGGCACGAGGGTTGGCTCTATTTACAACTTGGTCCTTTCAGTTTGTACATGTAATTTCTAAAGTGTCTTGTTACAAATTACTATACATACCATGTTCGAGCCCATCCGAGGAGGGACTCGGGGTGGTCAAGCTGAATTCAAATGGTCAGACGTATCCGCAGACAAAGACCGAGAAGTAACGTTTAAACTGCTTCCAACTAATACCTTTCTCTAACTCTGGATGATTGTAGAACTACCTAGGTCACAGTATCAACGCGCCCACGGGTCGCTGGCAGAAAAACAAAGATGTACACTGGTATAACCGTGAACTCAATCAGGCAGAAGATGAACGACTAGCAGAGATCAAGCGCATCAAGGAACTGGAGGCAGATGCCCTTGCGGTAGCCCTGTATGTTGTTTTTTCTTGATCTTTTACACTGTTTTATACCTTGTTTGGTAGAGGCTTTGAGCCAGCCAAGAAATCCAATGCGGGTGCGACTGCGGCTGCCACCTCTCCTACAGATCCGACACCCAATACACAGACTAATGCTCTACCACCTGGGGAAACCGACGCTCAGCGTGCACTTGAGAAAGAAGGAAAGCATAGACGGAAAGCCGAACGCAAGGAAGAAAAGCGTGCCCGCAAGGAAGAAAAGAAGAAGAGGCTCGAACGCGAGTCATACAACACCCAGAGATACCCTAACGAGGATGATCGTGGCCACGGCCGAGGCAGGCCCCTGTCGCTGTCCCCGTCCCGTTCAAGGTCATGGTCGAGGACACCACCACCACCGTCTGCTCGTCGCCATTCAGCCTCGCCGCGTCGTCGAGTATGGTCTCCCCGGCGTCGGTCGCTATCGATGTCACGTTCCCCTCCTCGTCGGCGTCTAGGTAGTTACCGTGATACATTTCAGCATACACTCACGTCCGCGCGACGACGTCCGAGCCGTAGTCGCAGTCGAAGCTTGGAAGGTAGTCGATCAAGGACACCCCCACGGCGTGGGTACGAACCAATACGAGGAAGGAGAGATTCATATCCTGATGGCGAGAGGTATGGTCGAGACAGGCCCAGCATGGATCCACCTCCAGCTGCCAGGTATGACCGACGTTGATAGGCCGTAGCCTGACGTCTGTCCTGGATCTCCTGGATCTCAAGGCTTGATGAGTGAGCATGAGGCTCCAAGTCAAAGGCGGAAATATATGAATATAGTAATTAGAGTGCTATTTACTGTAACTGGTGAGCGTGATAAAAGCACCATGGTCCCGATCGTGACGAAACTCATATGGTGACCCTTACTGTGGAGGCTCATCCAAGGGGAGCAGTTGAGGACATGGAGATTTTTCTTCCTCATGTAACATGTGAATGATGTAGTTGAAAATTACCTTTTTTTCGAGATGCAGACACAGGGTGGATATCTGCATGATCTGAGCCAAACAATCCATAACTTATGCAGAAGACATTCCAAATGATCTAACCATAATTTGAATTGAAACAGTGATAGATTGTTCAAAAGTTTTTCATAAAAGAGTTGGCATAAATTGTGCAAGAAACATTCCAAAACCCTTTACAATGTTTTATCTTGTGTTTTATGATAGTTTTCAACAATCTTCTTACATCAACCAAGCCAGCAAATGTTTAATCCGTTTATAATGTTTTTACTCAAAGTTTTCCAGGGATAATACTAAGATAATGAGAAAAATACTGAAAATACAATCAAAGTAGTTTTAGCTACAATCTAGTCATGATTTTAGCATGTGCTGGAAGAGAAAATGGAGATATTATTCAAAATAAACCTGGACGATTCAAAAACTTCTTTTCGATGTGATCAGGATACATCTACAGGAACCTACAAATTATCCAACCCAGAAGAGCTTGAACTGATCTTGCATGTTTTGTTGAAATTTCACTGATAAGCTAGGCTTTCAAATGAATGGAATTTTCAAAATGATTTTTGTGTCATTGGGCCCCATCATCAAGAAAAAAGGTCACTTTTTTTGAGATAGATTTTTATGAAAGACATTTAAAACACTTTATTCATCATATGGCAAAAAGCCTTTAAAATAATATAGTAAGTATTCATCCTAAGTATGGGAGTCATACAACTGCATGGTTAGCTACTACGAAAGATGAGTTAGAGCCCTAGCGATAGGCGCATCTCAGGCGGCCACCAGTCAGGATTGGAATTGCATGCCATGGCCAATCTCTGCCTGATGCTAGCGGAATCTACATAAGTGCATGACAAATGATTTCTCATACAAATAGTCCAAGAAAAATACCCATCATAATTTGAGTATCCCAGCTTCTGTCTAGAGCTCACTAGTGGCGCAATAGGACTGAGGCTCAGTCTTGAATTGCTGGGCATTGGCTGTGGGGCTCATGACATCGACTTGCTGGGGAACTTCATCGTGATCGTGAGGGCTAGCAGGGAGGTGAGAATCACGTTTCTCAGACGTCAAACAATCACCAAAATAAACTTGATTGTGAGAGCAATGCTCGAAGTGTTTCTCTCCAGAGGCTGACCTCTTTGAGGCCCTCAAGGGTACCTGGAGGACAGGAGCACATTGCAGAATAGGATCCCTAGAAGTCATGGTGCTCTTTGAAGATGAACCCCTGAGTCACGAGCCTGTATAGCAACATCAGAGACTGACAAGGGAGAGAGGGAACTAGTGGCGAGGGTGTTGGAAACGGCAAGGAGGGTGAAGCGAGGAGTGCAAGATCGTCGGTCCAAAAACAGCGGGGTCGAACATCTCCCACCGCCTAAGCCTCCTATGGATTTCAGGAAAGCGTTTTCAGCACTGGGGCACCGCTGCCAGATTAAGAATGAACACACTCGAAATCCAGTAAGCAAGAGATATTGACGACTACGTTGCCATTACTGTGTGAAAAGATGACCCTCGTTTTGACACAGATGAAATTGAGGAATTTGGATACTAGTGTGAAGCTCTATGTATGTGGGAGATTCCACTTCAAGGATGGCATCGACTTATATCCTGTGTCTGGACAGAACTTGGACGTGGTTGGGTAGAATGAAGATCAAGCTTTTCAGGTGATCCAGATGGAGTAAGCGTAAATCTACTCATTGTCCAGCTTGTAAAAAGTTGGTGTCGAGAAGGATGGGTGAAAAGTGGCCCGAGGTACCGATCCCTAGAACTTCATAAAGACATGAATGTCACAGATGAGGAATATGCAGCAGGGAAAGGACAAGTGACGACTGTAATACACCTTGTGTGTACAAGGAAATCAAGATCTTTCTTTCAGAAGGCGACGAGTTCAGAGTTTGTGATTAATCTTGACATCAGAGCACAACTAAAAGAATAGGAAGAACAAGAGTTTGTTAACGAAGGACAGAAAAGATAGAGTTTCTTCCATACCTCAGTTAAGCTACAACAGCGGTTTCTCTCTCATGTCAAAACAAAAAAAGCAGTGAGCTTGTCGTACGCAGCAGTATCAGCTCGGTCTCTAAACAGAGAGAAACTTAGTCAATGAATTCTACGATATTTGAACAAGGTTGTCACTTACAGCGAATGGATTCCAAGTGCATATCCACTGGTCTGTCATGGAGCCAAAGGGGAGGGGTACAATGAAGGGGCAAGGCTGGGGAAACCAAACTCCATGATCTGCAGCTGTGAACGTTTTCTGCAGACAGTGAATCATTTCCAAGGAATGACCATTGAGCATGGACCCACTCAACAACTCGACCAGCTCCAGTCCTTTGCATGAGAGTGAGAACTGGGCGAAAACAATTCTCAGAATAAATGTTTCAAAGAGTGAGAAGATCTAGAACAATTGAATGATTCCACTTGTTCGGCAGAAACGTTTCCTTACACTCCTGTGGAGAAGCATCCCCTACGGATTTCAGGAAAATGTTTGCAATGCTGGGGCACTGCAACCAGATTGAGAATGAACACACTCAAAATCCAGTTTTCTAGTGATATGAGAAGGACAAGTGAGGTGGCTCGAGGTGCAAAATCCCTAGAACTTGAAAACTTCATGAAGACACAACAAGGATAGCAGGCAAGGCATGCAGTGTGATGTAAAATCCAATGGTGAAAGAAGATATGGCGAGTAGCAACCAGGTGAGAACAACACAAAGAACAAATGATTTGGAAGACTGAGGAGATCTAGAACGGTACAATTGTTCGCCTCCTTACACTCCTGTGGAGAAGCATCCCCTACAGATTTCAGGGAAGCATTTGCAGCGCTGGGGCACTGCAACCAGATTAAGAATGAACACACTCGAAATCCAGTTTTCTATCAGCCAATATCATGTAGCAACACCAGATGAAGCATGAACACACTCATCGTCTGGAAGCAAGAGATGTTGACGACTACGTTACCATTACCGTGTGAAATGACTCAAGGCCAAGCTTTGCTAAACAAAAGAGCCATGATGTGGCAGTGTGTATACAGTGCACTTCAAGTTGCTCGTCGTTGGAGCTTGTCCAGGTAACTAATAACCTGTCGACTTGAAGAAACCCTCCTTATCCTCCGAGTCCTGTCTCCACTTCCTTCCTCACTGCAAGTCAACGACTCAGAGCACAAGTATTATTCTCCTCCATTATCAAATATCTATGATCTTGTGCGGGAAACCGCTGCATAGTCCCTGTCCTTTGGAGTCCCACATTCATCTTATTATTCGTGGTCGAAATCATTGCAACCGTTATTCTGTTGCGACTTCAGCTTTCTGGTGCTCATTCAAACTACTACAACCTATGCTCGGGAAACTGCTGCATTGGTCGCTTTTGGGCCCATTCCATTTTTTTCTGTGCAAGATGGCCATAACAGGACTACGGACTGGCGAAGCATGACTAGAATATCTGCACGGGAAACCGCTGCACCAGTCGTTGAGCGACACTACCTCTCTCTCCAAGATCTGCGTAATCTGGATGAAGACGATTTCATCTGCAATTGAATCAAGAGTCTCCAATAGATTTCCATTTCAATACAAGGTTTTCTTATACAGTCTGACAGGGGTCTGCTTCAACAGAGGCAATATGCTCTCCTAGTCCTTAGGAACTCAAGTGTTAATCCATGGAGACTCGATCCATCGCAGTCTGCTCCAACATGGGATGTAACTTTGTTGCCCGCTCGCTGAAGCTGTTCACACACCTCCCGGACACTGTTTTAATGCAGTTGGATTCTAAAATGGATGTTGCCAGACCATCATCATTTGTGATGAGGCTCTGCATGTCAGATTCTGTTGATCCAATATGCATTCCTTTTACATGGGAATTGTAATCCTTTCATACACAGTTTCATTAGCAGCGATCTTATTCACGCAGTGATGGAAGTCAGTCGTGTTTATCCAGCAATATCTTCATGTAAGTGGAAAGTCATTTGCGCAGATCAGATTCTATTGATCTCAGGATGTGTTCCCTTTACAGGAAGATTGTAATACTTTCATACATGGATGGTTTCATGTATGCAAGCTTGCATATTTCCCACCACCCTGAAATATATTCGTTTTTATCTATCTGTGATTTACCAGCACAGTGACATTGCACTGTGATGTCATTCAACCTTGAGTCTGACTAAATGATCAGCTGTCGGCCACCATTTATGACACCCCACATCATCTTGGCATGAGCAACTGCAAGTGTGAGTCTTACCTATTGACTGGCATTGAAGCTATATCACTTACACATGTTATTCAATAGCACTTGGCGCGGGAATCTGCTGCACGAGTTGCACTTTTATCATTGACTGCTTTGAGTCTACGTATGCTTTCCACCTTCGGCATCCTTACTCAGCGCTCAGCATCCAACATTCAAGTCCTCATCATATCATATAGAACCTGGCATGGGAACTTGCTGCGTGTCTTTTAGACATTATTGAAGTTAGCTGTAACAGTCCCACCTTTTGTCTCCCCAACATGCTTACAGAGTGGTGCATAGCAAGGTCCGGCGTTACTTGCATCTCACCTTGCCCTCGGAACAAATTACCCTTTTACATGTTCCAAATTCCCCGTTTCCTGAGACGGAAAACCACAACACAAATGTCACCATGAATCTGGGTATCCAAGTCGCAATTCATACTCAGGACATGTCATGTAACTTTGGTGTTTGGTGTCTAATCAGAGTCTGTGAAGTTATCCATACCCTTTGTGGACTGTTTTCATGCAGTTGCATTCTAAATCTGGTGCTTTCTTTTTCTTTTCTCCTCTATCATTAGACATTGCCAGAGCATCTTCATTCTTGATGAACCCACTTGCAAACTCTTTCGGTCTTCCCACAAGCTGTTGCCAGTCCACCTTTAAGAACTCTGCAAGAATAACATATGTGGCAGGATTTGGCAGGATTCCTTTCGCAAACTTAATGCAAGTGGAAGGTTTGCATATATTAGAGGTCATTAACACAGGCTTTGTATGGTGGATATTGAATCGGTTTTACTTATGATCAGCGATCTTTTCTAGAAGACATTCATTCTTATTCCTCAATGTTATCTTTCTTGCAAGTGGAAAGCTGTTTGCACATGTCAGATTCCGCTGACTGTGGGTACATTCCTTTCACAGTGGAATCATAATTTGTCAATGTTATCTCTGTAACTTGTAATGCATGTTACCCCAAATCCATTCCTTTCAATTCCTTCATACACGGCATCAGTAGCAGAAGACAGTCATTCTAATTTGCCAATATTATCTGTAACTTGTAATGCATGTCACCCCAGATCCATTCCTTTTCAGGGAGATTGAAATACTTACATACATGGTTGCACATGAGGATTAAGCTGACAAGTTCACATTCAGTTTGCACACAGGATATAGAGTGATAGATTTTGAGGGGAAACTGTGTGTGAAAGTGTTACCATGATTTCCCTGTAAAAGGAATGTAATCCAGGTCAGCAGGAATTGGACGTGCAAGAACAGATTTCCACTTGCAAGAAGTTACAAAGATAACATTGATGACTTCTGCCTATGAAAGTATTGTGATTCTATTCTCTGTCACAAATCTTGGGTCAACAGAATCTAACATACGCAAACTTTCCACTTACAGTTGAATATGTGAAACTATATACCAAAATTTGGCAGTGTGAAAAAGGCAAACAGCAATGACCCGCAGGGGCCACAGGGCCATTGAGAACTAAGTGAGGCATGATCACAATCAGCGCTGCTCCATCACACTATGCTATGGTTCATCAATGCTACCACGAAACTCTATGTATGCCGGTAGATTATTCCACTTCAAGGATGGCATCGACTTACGTCCTGTGTCTGGGCAGGAGTCGGACATGTTCCAGTAGAACAAAGATCAAGCTTTCCCGACGATCTAGATGCTGAACGAAGCGTAAATTTACTCATTGTCCCTAGAACTGAAGAACTTCATAAAGACATGGATATAACAGACAAGGTGCAGTGTGATATAAATCCAATGGCGAAAGAACGGATGACTTTGGATGTGGCATGAGCACTGGACAGAATTGTGGCTATCTGTTTAGCAAAGTTTGGGACTATGATCACATGTGTTTAACTTTGTTCGACATTTTTTGTTTCCGTCACAATCTGCACAATAGAAAACTGGATTTCGAGTGTGTTCATTCTTAATCTGGTTGCGATGCCACAGCTCTCCAAATGTTTTCCTGAAATCCGCAGGGGATGCGTCTCCACAGGAGTGTAAGGAAGCGCCTCTACCCCCGTGGAATCGTTCTAGATCTCCTTAATCTTATAAGCACTTTGTGGTTCCAAGAGCTGGTCATTGAGTGAGCTCATGCTTCGCTCAGCTCTCAATAGTCTCATTTTGGTCCATCACTATTATTCACCAAGCTCCACCGTTCCAATGACAATTGTTCCTTGGAATTGATTTACTGTCTGTGGAAATCACTCATAAATCATGGAGTTTCATTTATCTAACCTTGTCTTCCATTTACAGTTGTACCCCCCTGGATAGGTTTACGGCGATATCTCACTGCTGGTTGAGCTCATACTTTAGCGAGCCAAGTGTTATTTTGTGTAGCAACTTGTCGACTTCACTTATCCTCCAAGTCCTGTTTTCAATTCCTCCACGCAAGTCAACAAAAGATTGAAGAACCTGCACCAGAGCACAAGGGCTATTTTCTCCCCATTGTCAGATATCTATGATTTTGCATGGGAAACCACTGCATAGACCTACTATACACCTCCTAGGCAGTGTATCACTCTCATCTCGACACGAAGGTGCTGCTAACCATGGGCTACAAGTTGACAAGATTGACATTGCCATCAGCCTAATCTCTCAAAGCGTACAGTTCGTGGCTGGACGCTCTGGCAAACACACAGCCCAAAGTGTTCAATTTGCCTCAGGATGCCCCGACGAACACATAACAGAGTTAAACTTGGAACTGAAGTCTTTGCTCCAGACTTTCACGCTTGCAAAACTGGCAAATTCTGCAAATATGTGATTTGTCAGTCTTGATTCGACTCTGACCGAAATGGTCAATGCAGAGATACACCAATGTTGTGCTGCATTTCATGAATTCCTTGACAGAATTCAAAAGCAGCCAAGCCTTCGATCCAATGTATGGGGCTGGTGGTCCAGAGCCTCAGGGTGGAACGGGTCAGATGAAAGCAAGTTGGCAGATTTCAGAGCAAATTTGTCTGACACCTGAAAATCGCTCCGGAAATTCATGTTGACATTGACAGAGATGCTCGACTCATGCATATCATACCTTGTTACATTATATTTAAATCAATGTTTTTTTATCTTTTTTAGGTGGCGTCCTGCTCCTGTCAACACAGACAACTGACAGGAAAACAAACTATGTGCCTTAAGTCCTTCCCCGCCTCGTGGTCAGTCGAATGACGAAAGACACAATCCAGAAATTTACCGGGTTCCAGATCACACATCTCGTGGGTACCACTTACACAATTTCTAGCCCAATATTCTAACAGAGTGTATTTTCTTGATAGACTCAATGATGTTCCAGGACTCCAACAATAGTAACATCAGCGGTGCAAGGTTCTTAGGAATGGTCACTGGGAAACAGTATCCATGGCAAGACTTCATAATACACAGTGCTTGCACGACATTTATTTATATATTTGCTGCTCTATGCTATCTCATGTTATGTGTATGTATGCCCTGCTCATTATTTATGTCAGATAGGCTTGCAACTATTCTCTGGAAAGAGACGCCAAAGCGCTGGGTGTTTTTGGTCCAGTGAGGTATTCAGGATGGGAAACTTCACGGTCGAAAGAACAGCTGACTAGGAAATAGCGATGAAGAATCAGGGATCTTTGCCGAGGATGTGGAGCGGCTGCTCGAGGTGAAAGTGTGAAGTTTCATGTGGCGAGAATCCAGCTCTTAGTGCATCAGGCAGAGATTGAGATGTAATTCCAATCCTGACTAGTGGCTGCCGGAGATGCGCCTATCACCAGGGCTCTTAGTTACTTGTCTTTCATCACTACTAACCATGCAGTGGTATGGCTCCCATCCTTAGGATGAATATTTACTATATTATTTTAAAGGCTTTTCCAATGCTTTTCTTCCTGTCCATGCCATATGATGAATAAAGTGTTTTAAATGTCTCTTGTAAAAATCTATCTCAAAAAAAGTGACTTTTTTTCTTGATGATGGGGCCCAATGACACAAAAATCATTTTGAAAATTCCATTCATTTGAAAGCCTAGCTTATCAGTGAAATTTCAACAAAACATACAAGATCAGTTCAAGCTCTTCTGGGTCAGATAATTTGTAAGTTCCTGTAGATGTATCCTGATCACATTGAAAAGAAGTTTTTGAATTGTCCAGTTTTATTTTGAATAATATCTCCATTTTCTCTTCCAGCACATGCTAAAATCATGACTGGATTGTAGCTAAAACTACTTTGATTGTATTTTCAGTATTTTTCTCATTATCTTAGGATTATCCCTGGAAAACTTTGAGTAAAAACATTATAAACGGATTAAACATTTGCTGGCTTGGTTGATGTAAGAAGATTACTGAAAACTATCATAAAACACAAGATAAAACATTGTAAAGGGTTTTGGAATGTTTCTTGCACAATTTATGCTAACTCTTTTATGAAAAACTTTTGAACAATCTATCACTGTTTCAATTCAAATTATGGTAAGATCATTTGGAATGTCTTCTGCATAAGTTATGGATTGTTTGGCTCAGATCATGCAGATATCCACCCTGTGAGAGGTGGCGGATGGGACGTGTCTTCTAGAATCTCTGAACGAGTCCGGATTGCAGCACAAAATACCTGCTTAACATCCAGTTGGCTACAGGCTACATGTTCAGAGATAGGTATTATAATTATATATCGAACAAGATTCACAGGGGGTATCGCGTAGATGACCAGGGTTACTGAACGAGAACGAAACTGAAATATGCACAAAACAGAAAGCGCTTCTCAGAAACCAAGAAACTCACGCATGCCACGTATGTATACCTTGCTCACTGAAAGAGCAGCAATCCAAGCATCAATGCAGTAAGCCCGCTACACGTTACGCTGTTCGCAGCAGCAGTATTTGACGTGTGCGTAGCAGCCGAAGCAGTACTAGTGTTGGAAGGGTACTTAGGTCAACGGTAGGTAGCAGGTTAGAATGACAGCTCACGCAGTGTTGGTGCTAGACGCGGTAGCAGTGGAACCCGGTAGAGAATTAGTGAGGGAGACACCCTACAACGACGATCAGAACACCGAGAGATATAAAAACACAAGAAAGAAGCGACTCACGACCACAGAACACATCATTTTCTCCGCAGAAACCGCGTCTTGAAGACCGACGCCAGAACATGAACTAGCTAAACAGTTGTTGAGAGTGTTCAGATAAACGCTGTTCTTGCAGAGGCAATTGTAGTCATTGGGTTGGCAGCCACCATAGTTGGGCTTAGCAAGACAAGAACTTGAACAAGCTTTGAAGAACGTTTACAAGAACGCAATCTACTGTCAATGTTTGAAATACCAAGTACAATACACGTACTGGGAAACTGCTGCCGCGACCACAAGCCAGATGATGCAGCGCTGGCTAGAGTGACAGCACCAAGAACGATGGCAAGAGAAGGACGCATGAGGAGAGCGCGTCGGAAAGGTATGTAATCTCAGGGAGCACTTATACAGACATAGTCGACTAAACTAAAGATGGGCACTCATTTGTCCCATACCTTTTATAGATCATGTGACGTTACTTCGATAGTTACACATGTCGACTCAGGTTCTATACTGTAAGTATACAATGATTATAATTCCCTTGCTTTCCTAGGTGCCTACAGAGTGCTAGCCACCTGCCTTCCAATACGCGATATCACCATCAATCACTGCGCGCCATTTATTAATCGAACCGCCAATCAAGGGAAAGGAAAGAAAACATACTCTCATACGGCTTTCCCTGCTGCCTGAGCTTCCCTGCTGCTTTAACTGCAGCTTCGCTCCCATACTCCTTCAAATCGTCATAGGACATGATCTCACCGCATACAAACTTGTTCTCGAAGTCAGAGCTACCATGGACTATATGTCAACGTACTAAAGCACAAGAAAGGAAAAAGGCACGAACTGGATAACCCCTGCAGCCTGCGGTGCCTTTGTCCCTCTCCTTATCGTCCAGGCACGCACCTCGTCGGGCCCACAGGTAAAGTACCGTATCAACTGCATGCACAAAACCGTATAAGTATCTTTCAAACTCCAAGATAAGAATAATTCACATCGAGACTGCTGTACCCCGCTTGCGTGATTTTCCCGAGTGCACACTGTGCGCCAATTTTCGTCTCTTCCTCCCTCTTCTCCTCAGGCGAAGCCATCTGCGCAAGCCGGTCCTCCAACGCAACAGAGAAGGGAATGAGGGGATCACCTGGGTTGTTGGTGTCGATCCAGGACTTGATCTTCGGCAGCCTATTTGGGGTCGAGGGTGAGCATTCCAGTCATCAAAAAAAAAGTAGGAGCGGAGCAGAAAGGGAAGCACACCATTTGTTCTTTTTCCGGATGTAGTCTTTTTCACTGAGGTTGACGAGGTACGTCACAGGCTTTGCGGTGAGTAGTTGGAGGCCATTCACTACATCTATCTTAGGAAAGAGTGGAAGTCAGTCATGATGAGGACCTAGACGGGAGGGACGACAGGAAAACTGAAGAGGAGAAAGAATCAGATAAACGTATGATCTCAGAGGCATATTGGGGCGTTACTCCCGCCTCGACGAGCTGGGTTATCGAGCATGCGAGCTCTTTATCATCACCAAAAATCGGTTGGTAACACGGAAGTTCAAAGGGATTGAACTGTGTAATTACCTGTAAGAGGCGGATGGCATCAGCAATCGAGTATATTTCATCGGGTGAAAAAAGGGAAGAAACATGATCAGAAAGACAAATAGTATCTCATAGGACATTGGGGCGTTACTCCCTCCTCGACGAGCTGGGTTAATCGAGCATGTGTGCTCTTTTTCATCACAGAAAGAAAATTCAGCAGTAGTCAAATTCTATTTACTCACCTCTTTATTACCCCATTCCGCCTTCCGAATATCCTTACCATCAACGGTAAGAACCTTCAAAATCTTTTCGACAGTAGCCTTGCACGCAACAAAATAAACAATTGCAAGATATGAAGACACGAAATGAAAGGGGACATACAATTTCCTCCTTCCTCGCTTTATCCGCCAAACTCGTGCTCCCGAGTGAGCGCCCAGTCCTCTTGAGACCCTCGAGGGCTTTCTCAACCCATTCAATATCTTTCAGTCGAAGCTCCGTTTGGATGATATCCATATCGCGGAGTGGGTCCACGTCGCCTTCAACGTGTATCACCTCCGCATCGTCGAATGCACGGACGACCTGGAAGATCCCATCAACAGCACGAACATTTGACAGGAACGCATTGCCGAGCCCTGCCCCCGTCGAGGCACCCTAGCAGCGAGATGATAGTAAATATATGATGATCGATACAACGATAGGACTGAAACAACACACAGCAGTCAGACCGGCGATATCGATGCAGGTGAGAAAAGCAGGGACACGAGAGGCGGGTTTGTAGGTCTCGCAAAGCCACTCGAATCGCGCATCTGGGACAGGTATGCGTGCCTCCTCAGGGTTTATCGTCGCATACGGAAAGTTTGCCGCCTTTCCCAAGTCTGGCAGTACCAGTCCTGCATCAGCAAGTTTTGGGGTCCCGAGGGAAATAATTACCACGCACCAGTTTCTGAGAGGGCGTTAAAGAACGACGATTTTCCAACGTTGGGGAGACCTAACAAAAGAATAAATAAATGGACGACAACGACGCGACAAAAGGGTAGAGAAACAAACCTACGATACCGATCTTGAGATTGTTACCTGGTCGCCCAAGAAGTGTTTTCTTCTCTGGCACTCCTGCTTTTTTTGGAGGCATTCTCTTCTTGGCAGAATGGGGCTGCGATGTGGAGAATAAGTAAGCTAGTAGAAAAGCTGGAGGTCGTGAGGGACGGGTAAAAGACGATAACACAGCACGATGCACGCTGAATCGATCAAGCATAAGAGAAAAAAATCAACAGGCACAAATAGATATTTTATTCGAGACTGTTCAGAAGCGTTTTTGAATACTGCATTTATTAGGCCACTGTGGATGCACATCCAGGCGACAAAAATAATTGTTATACGAACTAGTAAAGGTGAGTCATCAAAATCACGGGTATACTATAGATCTAGTGACTTCAATATAAGTATCTACGGCGATGGCATACTGTCCTATTTTAGACAAAAAGGTCGAGAATTGGGAGAGCGGTGATAGGCCACAAGCCTTGTAATTTTTCTCGCAATACCGCAAAACCAAAGGAAAGGACAAGCTGGGGATCTCTATTCGCTTGTTTGATTTTTTGTCGGTTATACCTGAGCCGCTATATGAACCGTACTTCAACTGCGCGAATGAGCAACTTGCATGGCAAGACGTAAACAAGTGTGTAGAAAATGCTGACCATCAAACTGCCAGCCATGCCCTTGACACAGTCCCCAGCAAGTTGCCGGTCGTTTGCATCACAGTAGTTATACGAGTTCTTGTGGCATTTTGCAATAATCTTGTCTTTTTCCTTTTCCCAGCCTGGACAACTGGAATAAGCAAGAAAGAGACGAGAGAAGAATTTCTGACCTTTGGGAGGGGGTATGGTCAGCCACTTCTTGGACATGTAGTACGGCAGTATGACTTTGTTGAGAAAATCGATATCAGCCTGGCCGCCAGGTCTGATCCCCTGTCCGCAGATGTCCTCTGCGACCATTAGTAAGTTCTCGAGCCACATAAGAAGCGGCTGCTAGACAATTACTTACGCTCGAATTTCCCCGATAATGACTTTGATATCGGTGCAACGTCTGGAGGGCAAGAAGAGGCGACGCTGAGGAAAGGGGCATAAAGGAGAGCAACAAGTAGAAGGCGCATTGCTGTGGTTTAGGAGTGGGCGATGAACGGAATACTGGGCAACGAGGGAGCATTTGTACTTGGAGACAGTAGACCACTTAACTCGAAGTGGCTGGCAGGGAGAATGGTCGATGACGATGTGTTCCATGGGACGCTTGCCAAGGGTCAGATATTATTGAAGATCCAACTCGATGAGTATTAGGATGTAGACTAGTACTAGTCGAGTCGACTGTCCATGGCGAGCCCGGTCTTGGGGATGTCCTGCAATGTTCTTCCACTGTAGTGACATCCTCCTAGTGTTGTGATGTCGATCTGCCCTACATAGGGGTTATAAGCATGTTGTTCTGCTCCGAGGAGGCAATTATGTATCCACTGCCGGTGCTGACCTGCGTTTCCCACAGAAACACAGCCTCAGAAACTTGTTTTAGGACTTCTGATATGTATATCCTTTGGACATTCTTGATATGTATACAAAAGAAATATTAGGAAAATATTTTACATGTATCCAAGCTGTATCTGCAAGGAACACAAAAGGTGTATTCTACAATGTTTCTTTCTGGAAACATTTTTCATGTTCCCTTTGTGTAAGATAAAGAAACACTTTTCATGTAATTATGGCTATATCTGCAGAAAGCATGTAATATTGAGTTTAAATTATTGTTTACTTGTAGCTAATCACCGTGAGGGATCTTGACCACATAGCCCGATTCTGTGCCACGCGCTCTTGCCAATGCCATGGCCTCACCTCGAGCTCCTGAGCTCCCTTCCATCATATGTGCTCAGTGCTAGGCTGATCAGTAAGCCATCCTCACTATGATGACATTTGTCTCAGTTGCGAGACTCTTTATATTCACCCATGGCACGAGAATTGGTGTTGCTTCCTCCACCCTTTACTCTTGTGCTTTGGGTGAGTCTCTTATTTCTTGCTTGTTGTGTCCTTCACCCTTTACTCTTGTGCTTTGTAGTATTCAGTTTTGCGCTCACCCACCCTCCCGCAACCGTGGTAGCTTTCCTCGCGCTCTGTCATTTTTTCCCATTGGGTTTTTGAGACCGAGCAGAGGTTTTAATGCACCCACGAAACCTTTCGTTGTTATACTTGTAATATGTTATGTACCAGTTCGCGCGCAATTGAGTCACGGGAACACTGCTGCTTACAGGGTGTGCCCGTTTCAGGCTACCCCTCTCAGGCTGTCTCTGTCTCCTGAACGAGTGATTAGTGTAATTTTATTATGTGTTTCCTAGGGATACATGTGTAACCATGGCAACCCCTTTGTTCTTTGCATGTATCCATAGAAAACACATAATAAAATTACATGTTACATGTTTTCTGCAGATAGAGCCACAATTACATGAAAAGTGTTT
>QOVE01005614.1:9516-21910 GCA_003521275.1 Tricholoma sp. MG99 | reverse complement strand
TTGCACTTGATATCTTTGAGGGTTCAGTGACGAAAGAGATATTTTTGTCATTCTTGCGGACCCATGTTGTAAGTATTTTCATTTGTGAGGCTATCATGTGCTCATAAATCTTAAGGCCCCTCAACTCAACCCATTCCCAGGTAAAAAAAGTGTTGTTCTAATGGACAATTGCTCGATCCATCACAATGAAGAGGTTCGCGAGTTGATTGAAGATCAATGTGGTAAGATCTACGACTTTGGTGATCTTATGCAACTCCTAACACTTGTGCAGGGGCACGTTTAATTTATCTGCCACCATATTCACCAGACTTTAATCCTATCGAGGAAGCCTTCTCTGCTATCAAGGCATCGCTACGACGTAACGAACACTATTTCACTGGACCTGAACAAATACCATATCTAGTCTCCTTAGCAACTGCAGAAATTACTGCAGACGACGCACGAGGGTGGTTTGCTGACTGTGGATATTTGTAAATTGTTGTTTACAGGTGTAAGTTACATGCAATCGCAGCAGGAATTATATTATTCTGTGGACACTCACTTGACACTCGCCACAGATGGCGCGCCGCGACGATTGCCAGTGTCACGTTGTAACGATTGTTTGGCTAGGCACAACATCACGTGACCGGTTTTAAAAAATCTGTGGTTTCACGCAATTATGCAAAGGACTGTAACGAGTCCGAGGACCCGACGACGAGCGATAGCGCTGATGTTTGGCTGATGGTAATGATGATAGCCGGTGTGTGTTCGAGATCACCGAGATCACCGAATTCGACTTTTGCCAGCAGGAAATCTGATCGGCCGGGTCCCAGGTTCGTTCGCGAACTTGAACATTGTTGGCAGACGTGTTTGCCGCAGGCATTGCTTAGGCAGCACAGTCGATCACTTGTCCTCTTTGCCAGCCGCTCAACCGTGAGTTTGAACTTACGAGCGGAAGTTCGAGCTCAGAGAATGATTTTAGGAGCCTGGCATGACCCCATCCTTGGTCTCCGATTCTACTAGTAGCGGTGGCACATCACCATCAAAGTGAGCCCTCTTGTATTGCTCTGCCGTTTCGACAGGTTTCATTGTTTAGCAAAGGGTTGCAAGGTTCTCTTCTCTCTTCAAGGACTGCCAGTGGATGACTCGCGCGAGGGTTGCTGAGGTCAAGCGCCCTCCCGTAGAAGTTATCGAGCAATTCGATAAACTGTATCAGCTAGAAGATGTGCCCAGCATTCTGTTTGAGGTCGGTACCCTTTGTTTGCATATCTTTCACTCATAACAAGTTCTGGATAGGGCCCGTTACCCACACCAATCCTCGACCACAAAGCCGACTTTTACCGCATCATACGTGAATGGGCGTCAAAACCTCGCACCGCGGAAGGAGACGAGTATGGCATCATAGGTGTACTTCCCTTTCTTGCCCTCGCTTACAGCGGTGTTTGCAAAACTTCAAATAATCACACCAAGGAACCAATCAGCGTCGTGCTCTAGACGACATTATCAATATAGCTTTCAATGCGAGAATTGATCGACATGGTGACCTCAAGTACTTTATCTTTTCCCTTGGCATATATCTCTTTCAACTTTGGCATTAGACCCGGGAAAAGTTATCGCCTTGTGGCATCGAATAGCAATCCAGATGCAAAGTCTGATGCCCTGGTCACTATTCCCTCAACTACCATCAATGACGCAATAAATAATCAGCGGTTTTCCTTCGCAGACCCCTCTATCATCGACAACCTGTATTGGTCCACCACGGGATTCCTTAGCGACTTTTCAATCATCGGGTTCGCCGCGGAATTCAAGAAGAATGAGACTGAATACAATAGAAACCAGCTGATTATGGTGCTTACCACCGCACAATTCCATCTCAGAGTCCTTGGACTCAAGCAGTCTATCATCATGGGAGCAACTGGTTGTCGTGGACGCGTGCAGATATATTCTTCGTACTGGAAGAGCGATTACTCTGTACGTCCGTAGTATGTATTGGTTGCCGACAAGCTGAGTTTTCTTTAGGGCCTTTACATCTATGTGCACAAGCAACAATTTGATCTCTCCGACCCTATTCAGGTGCTACACCTATATATCTTTTATTCGAAACTCGAGAAGCATCTCAAAGGTTCCCTCGCCTTGGAGCTTGAAGGATGGATCGCTCCGGATGAAAACTCAGTCAAGAAAAATGAGTGGCGGAGTAACGACAAAGTTAGAAAGCGTCGTCGAACAGAAGGTGGGGGTAGTGTAGGTGGTAGCAATAGAGGAGGCGACAATGATGGTCCTGTGGACGCAGATGGATTCGACGACAACAATACCCATGTGGGTAGGGATGGACTCGACAACGATACCAACTGGTTCACGAAGGTCATGAAATGACGTAGTAAGGCTGAGGGTTAAAAAGAAGCCGTGGCCATTCCAGAGATTTCCAAGATGGACTTAATTCAATAAGAGCCCCGTAACACGTCTATTTTCAAGTTTGTTCCTGTACACATTCCATGATCAATTTCTTTTTTAGAGTTATACCAAGTTGCCAACAAATCATATGCAATATCAATATGTGAGATGGTCGATTAGGGTAAGCAATTAAGCGAGCTAGCCACTTGCAAAGGTACCCCTTCTGATTCTCCGCGCTGCCTTTCTGAGACTCCTGAGAGGTCCCCTCCCGGCCGCCTCTTCAACGCCGTCCGAGTCTGCACTTTGTACTTGACCATTTCGGCACTCAGATACTGAAAAATGAAGTCCCCAATTCATGACTCGGAAGCCTTTGAGTTAACTGGCGTGCTTTGAACTTGTAAGCTCAGGCTCTATACTCCATAACCACTATCAGAAATCGCGGGGCGTTGGTATATGCTTCAGGAGAATATAGATATCGCGCAGTTGTAACTGGGGGGCAACACATCGATTGTCAATGTCACCTGCTCATAGTATAAGCAACAACCATTTTGACACTCAATAATATGATACAATTGAACTATAGCTACAGGCGGTCGTAAAATTGATACAGCTGATGAAGGCGAATTTGCTAGAAAATATAACAAACTAAGTACTAGAGCTTCAGAGCGAAATGCCGCGTAAGGTCTATAAATTTCACGCCGTCTCCTTCACAACAGTCATGTAGATGATATCTCCAGGTGCGCTTCCACTGAGTCCAAATTTTTCGCTACTCAGCGTCCGCCTCAAGCTTCTTATGCTCGGACGCTTGGGAATAGACATCTTCGCCCGGGGTAGAGACTCGGAGCGATCACCTTCAGGAGAGGGAACACAGCTATCTTGGAAGGGTGAAGATTGCCTCTGTGATGGAGCGACGGCAGGATATATAGGGTATCTTGAATTAGGATTAAATGATGCAGGCGAAGCTGGGCGTGATTGCGGTACGCGGAAAGGGACAATGCCAGGAGGTGATGGAGGTGGCAGAGGCCAGGGCGCGTCGAAAACTGAAGAGAAAGTTGACTTGGCATCTTCCGGAACATTCGGAGATGGGGTGCTATACAGAATGTACGGTTCCGCCACTGCAGGAGATATAAATGGATGAGAGCTATCGAAAGTAGTTTTGCCGGGAGAGGTATACACGGGAAGAGGGGGAGATAGTTGAGTTGGATTGGAACTAGATAGACCGAGTGTCTTAGCGGTGGGTGAAACCAAGTAATCCAGAGTAGCTGCAATGAAGGTGTCGTCCTTAGACATCGATCCGGGACTGGGGAGAGGAGATTTCGGGATAGCAGTAGAAGAGCATGACTTCCTGCTTGGGGTCCACCATTTAGCTCTCTTATCGTCGAGCATGTCATCCCAGCCGGACTTGAGCTCCAGCATCTCGGGGCGAGGCCGTGGTATAGTGAGTGAGTGAGATCGCGAAGGGATCTTGGGCGTCTCTGGAATGATCTTAGTTCTATTTTAATGTCAGCGATGTTCGTGATTGGAAGGTTATAATCACTTACCGCGCTGGTAACACCGTCAAAGGACTAAATCGATACGGCAGCTCACGGGTCCAGTTTAACACGTCCTTTGCTTCTTCTCCTATCACAACGGAAAGGAAGATGTATATGATCGACACCACTGGAACGCCCCACCACGCCAACGAAATGCTTTGGATGTCATCCGGGGAAGTGACAATATTGATAATCACAAATTCTGCATGGACCGCAGACCATGAAGTCCATGACTCAAACGTGGAGATGGAGAATACCGAAAAAAGGCAGACTAAACATAATGATCCATTAATGACAAGTGATGTAACGACGCGGCGAACAAAAATTGATGATGTGAGGGGCGATCTAGATTGAATATGAGTTGAGAAATGGTCGTAAGGGATACTGGAAAAGTTATGCATCGCACGGCCTAGGGAATGGGATCATCAGCTATGCATACATTTGAGAGGGGAAGCGAATGTACCAGAGAAATAGAAAGCTATGCTACAGATGATTAGAGGAGGTAACCACATGAGTGATAACGCGGGAGATGAAGGATGTATGGACGCGGAGCAGCCAAGGTCTTTAACAAGATCAAACCGGTGATCTTGAGCAATAAAATCTGCCATGAGATAGTGAGTCGTTACTACCTAGGCTGGCGGAAACAAGAAACGTACGGATAGCCATGTAAATTATAGGGATGATGTAACAAAATATAACGTCTATCAATATGCGGTTCCGTTGACTCTTGGGATCCACCGAGATAAGCCTGGAAGACGATAAAAACTCCAAGCGATATGATATGCACAATACTGCTCCAGATACTGCCACTATCGTAGCTAAGAGGAGTTTCGTTACTATATACCAGATAGTCAGTCAGAAGGAAGTCCGCTACGCAATACAGGGATCACTCAACCAATATCGCACCAGACAGGGACCCGTATGTCCACATTATCTGCCCAGATGACTGCATTGATTCCATGAACAAGGTTATACCCGGCAAGCCACGAAACAATTGCCAGGTTCGCCACATTACAGCGGACACGACGGGTGGGTATGAATACCACAAGAAGGGCAAAACAAAGAAAAGAAATCACAGGAAGCTCAGCATGCATGTTATGTAGAGATCGCTGGAGAGATCGCCAAAGAAGGGGCGGTTGAACGAAAGTCGGAAGCAAGGCAAGCTGGGTAATTAAGATGGTGAAAGATTATAGATGACTTGATCTGCCAGGACGGGGATTTAGAAGAGAAATAGAACAAGGTCGTCCAAACCATGGCTAGCCGGTGGCGGTATTCATTCAAGGCAAGCAGACAGGAGGAACAAGTATACTGCCCATTTGAAAACAAGGTGTTGATGGAGAATGGTCTCCCGTCCCTCTTTGTAGCACGATAACAGTCGGTAGACAGGCCAGGGAGCATTTCATGACCAGGTACTACCCTGCACTACTCGGAGATGACTCGACAAAGGGAAGCGCAAATCTGGAAGGTTTAACGAGGGTAAATCAAAGTCACGGTGACGGAGGGTGACGGTCCGGTGACAAGTGCCGAATTCCCTAAAAGGATTATTGTTTGACAGCACGTGCCGGAGAAAGGACGCATGTATAGGCTATAGCAGCCGAGAAGCGGAAACAAAAGCTGATGTTTTAATACAAGAACATATGTTTCTATATTGACAGAAGCTTCCGAGCTCTTGTCTGAGAGATGTGGAGTAAATATACCTGTGCACTTGGTTTCCCAGCCACGCACGACGAACTATCATTTAGCCTGCTAGAGTCGTTGGATGACAATAGAAAACAAGCTGGCACCTTCATTTGGCGATGAGAGCTTTTCAAATATCGCGAACGGGATTTGGGAAAGGTCCCACTACCACAGACCCCTGGTCGAGGATCGATGACCTGATTTAAATAGGGAAGCGCAAGTCCGTTGCTTGCCCATTAGTACATTCAATATGAATGTGGCTTGCAGGAGATTATCAGAATTGAATCTTGGAGAGCTTTACGAGGTGCTCGTACAAGACCACGACATGATCTGCGGGGCTGAGTGGACAGATCATATCCGGTGGTGAAGGGGTGTGCGGTGAAATGCTATAAGCAACGAGATCATCGTTGAGTGCCACGCAGTGCATACTGAGAATATCCTGCCAACGACTTGACGAGGTGGCTGGGAGAAGTCGGCTCGTGAAAAAGCGCTGAGTAGAGCACTCCCAGAAAATGTGATTGCGAGCAAGATAGACACCGCGAGGGGCTTTGGGAGTGTAATTGACGAGCTGTGTGCTAGTGCACTCAGAATCGCGTCCGCTGATAGGTGCATACGTAATTCAACATGATGCTGACTCGAAGGTATATGCGCCATCGAGGCCACGTCAATCTCTAGGCAGTGATTCATCTAGCATCGCATAGACCGATTCCAGAGATAGAGTGTACTAGCCGCGGCGGAACGCCAGGAGACAACAAAGCTTCAAAGACCGCACTGAAGTTGAAATTTGAAACCGTAAAGCTTGCACAATGCGCTGGTCCAGCTGGAGTCCAGGCTGAAGTTGAACGTTGAAAAGTTGAACTTGGGTCACGTTTTGGTCGCGAAAAATGCAGTGGCAGTGCGTTGTCGCGGTGTTTTCCCCTTCCAGCTTGACTAAAGTTATCGAGCATGCGACCGACGCTCCAGCTGCTAAAGTCTGGACGTTCCGCATGGAAAGGTGTGTTATACTTTTACAGTCACGTCGGGTGTCCTCAAAAATCCAATCATCTGAAGGGCCATATTTCGTTGCGTTCCCTAACCTCCGGGAAGCACTCATTAACCACGTTCCAATCAAAACACAGGCTAGGTCATGTACGATTCTCCCTAACTTTGTTGGGTGCGTTGCTTTAGATTTTATTACGCTTTTTCTGATGTTTTTAACGGTGCAGTGTTCGATTTCTGGTGCATAATGGGAAGGACTATGTGCCAGTTACAGTAACGCAGGATATGGTAGGGCATAAGTTAGGGGAGTTCTCGCATACGAAGAGGAGGTTTGTGTATAGGTGCGCTTTTTCTTCCTTGCTCGTTGCAGGACGTGTCACTGATACAAGGATCTGCTTGTAGGACTTCCAAGAACAAGTAACCACGTCGAGAGCTGCCTAATTCAAAGGTACTTCATATCACTTAATCGACACTCGGAATATGAGCGTGATCCAACACCATGTTACCATGCATCTCTCGTCATCTGGGTGATTGTTAAGCGAACTATGCCTACAGCTTGGTTTGACCTACCTGCCAATCGACTCTATCTATCTCCAAATTGTTGTCCTCGTCGTACAACCCGAATTCCCCCCCTCCCCGCTAGGCTCCCGGATCATCACCATTGCGTCTGCGATTGAGTTCTCTGATCTTGCTCCACCCTGCTACTTTATTCTTACCGGCCTCCGCTTCATCTCTGTTCTAACCGTCCTTTGGCTGCTTCGTTGTTCGCCCTTTCGTCTAGTCGCCACCTATGCTGGATGGACTCCCGTTCAACTCGCGAATGACTAACAGTCACCTATGATGGCTTTTTTATTCGTCAGCGCCAGGTGTATACACATTCAATCGTCGGATGTACGACTCGGTGTGCGTGTGCGGTGTAGTCAATTCGTTGAATGTCATATCACGAGTCATCAAAACCTAATTGTATAACTGCGTTGGCATACGGTTCAGGCTATGGTTTGTCGTTGTCTTGTGTGCACCGCCTCCCAGAATTCATTCTTTACTTGCAAGGAACTAGGCTACGGATAAGGGCGGGGTTACGTACAAGAAATTACAAGACATGTCAACTAGCCAGAGTCCCAGAGTCTCTAATCTCTACAAACATGTCTAGTTAAGGCCCATGTTTAATCAACGTACTCCATCCAATCCTCGTAGTTCACAGGCTGGCCATCTGGTTTTGTATTCTCGCGTTTGTGGTGAGTGGACGAGTCGTAGTCTGGCTTGCCGTTCCCGCGTTTGTGGTGAGCATGCAGGTCGAGGTCATCCGGTTTGGAGCTCTCGCGACTAATGTGTGCCAGATTGGAGGGCGGACCTTGGGTGTTAGAAAATTTAGGATCACGATCCCCACCAGAGCGCCGGTGTGGCCCATTGCTATCCCTGGGCACCCATAGCCATGCATTGGACGCATGTTCCCGAACCTTTACACCGGAAGAAGCCGAGGCAACGTCGTACCGCAGGACGTAAGGTCGCTCCCAGAAATTGGACGCATCTGCGCGAACCTTGACATCGGAAGAACCCGAGGTAACGTCGTACCACTGCACTGGCGTCGCTGACACGAGGAAGGTCACTGCATGGATAAATATCAAGATAGACTTGGATGTAAGTTACGAACAGAATAAGAATGGTGATGCAGCTTACAGGACAATATAACGAATGCAGTCACTGGCAAGCCTTTGAATTGCATGATTGACTTGGTTGAATTGGATGAGTGTCGAGTAATGGGGTTGATGGGATTGAAGGCGAGCTTCCTGGAGATTCCCCCTCGTATGCCCTCAGTATTTAACCGAGGACCAGGTTCCTGATTTGACAGCAAGCAAAATGGAGTAAAATAGAATAACAAGAAGCATCGAGGCCGACCTTCGCAAAATCCATCTTCGCCGCCCTCGCCGCCTCGAAATGTAGCACCGCGCAGTGCAGGAACGAAGGGTATTTTGTCGCATCCATATAGGAGCGAAGGTCGGATCGGAGCAAAGAGATTGAACAGGCTCGGCGTCGCCACATTCCCCGAATCTGAGGAGTCTCCCACCGTCAGAGTTGATCTCAGGCTGCGACGCTCATTGACACTTCATGCCATAGTCGCGCCCTTGTGTCGCCAGTGAAGAGATCCTAGTGGTGTTCGTGCAAATGGCAACCTAGGAAGCAGCGGCTATATATCTGATATCGCGTCAAGCATTTGGCAAGCTTAAGCGTCAACGTCATTATACTATAGCCCCGTTCGATCAGTTTGTCCGAGGTTGAGGATAGCCGATCATTGATTATCATGTAGTAGACTAGCCTGTTATAGACGGTTACTAGCCTGTTATAGACCGACTCGTGCTTCCTATACTTAGTCGGCGAGTTCTGTTGCGGAAAAAAAATGGTTAAGCCCGGGGCGCGATACTCTTAAGCTTGCCAGAGGCAAAATCAACCACTGGCTATCACCTCACTTTGAGCACGCAGTAGAGGCTTGGGACTACTTCAAGTTACTGGTAGCTTCGGACACCCGAAAAGGGGATAATCCTCGTGAGACTTTTACTTTACTTCTTCCAGCTGATCATCGATTTGACAAACCCAGGGGCCGCCAGTGACTCACCATCGCTCAACCACTGGCCACAATGTTTCCGGCCGGCTTCGTGTAGTGTAGTGTAGTGTTCTGTCCATATGTTTGATTCTGTCAGATATGGTTTTTCCGAGAAATGGTATATATTTCAATCTAAGTACAGGTTGTGGCGGCGAAGACTTGTCGGCCGCTGGTATCAGATTTCTTCAATTCTACATGTGTGGTAAGTCTCCGAGTCTGATGCTTCGTGATCTTATTTTCACCAACATATTTTTATTTGATGTGAGCAGTGCACAATGCTAGAACATAAGGTTTGGTCAGGGTAGTACCCGTACTGGGCCGTAGGCCAGTAGCCTCACTACAGTACTATGGCCATCGACGGCTGTTTTGCGACACTGATGGACAGTCGTTGACTTCTACTATGCTGAATTGAGCCCCAACACGGGTACTACGGGACCGTCCATCCCGTATTGTACGGTCACGGTGTGCATGTTACCTGATGGTTGATTTCGCCGTTCAGCAGCCCTCCGCAAGCTTAAGAGGATGGCGCTCCGAGCTTAATCAAGTTTTGTTTTTGGAACAGAGCTCGTCGACTATAGAAAGTTAACCACAATTCAGCTCAAGGAAGTCTTCAGCTTTCATTCACAAGTCTTCGAAGTCGATCCGTGGAGCTGAGGCTTGTAATTGTCTATAACAGGCTAGTCTACATAATAACTTGAATCAATGATCGGCTACTATCCTCAAGTCGACGCTCCTAATGTATAGTAGCTACATAGCTTGCATGTACGTAATATCATCCGGCGATTCTCGGACCCCTGGCGTTCAGCTATTGGACCATGCCAGTAATATACTACTACTACTACTACTACTACTATCCTCAAGTCGACGCTCCTATACGGATGCGACAGAATCCTGTTCCTGCACTGTAGGCTGCGGTGCTACGCTTCGAGGCGGCGAAGGTCGACCTTCAAGTTGTTATTCTATTTTACTCCATTTGCTTGCTCTCAAATCGGGAACTTGGTCCTTAGTTAAATCTCGAGGGCATACGAGGGGAAATCTCCAGGAAGTTCGCCTTCAATCCCATCAGCTCCATTACTTGACACTCATCTGAAGTTCAACCAAGACAATCATGCAATTCAAAGGCTTGACTGCATTTGTCATATTGTCCTGTAAGCTGCGTCATCATTCGTGGTCTGTTCGTAACTTACATCTGTCGTGATATTTGTCCATGCAGTGACATTCTTCGTGTTAGCGGCGCCAAGGCCCTCACCTGCCACAATATATCCTGGTGGTTTTGGCCCCGTCAAGCTTCCTACGGCCTCTGAGTCTCTCTGGTCTTCCGGTACAAGTGGGAACTTGAAACGTGATGGCATTCAAGTTGATCCCGTCGACCACGATCACAATGTCAACGCTGTAAACCCCAGAAATGACGCGCCGAATGCCGGAAAAATCAACAGACCGGAACAATCTTATCCAACCACAGAGCCACGCCCGTAACCAGCAACCTACATAATTGCGATTCTGGCAGCCACAACCACAGTTGATTATGTGGCCCGTAATTAGACATGTTTGTAGAGATTAAAGACTCTGGACTCCGTGTTAAAAGCTTAAGACGAAATCTACTAGTGTTATACACTAGTCAGCACTTCAATCAACTGTTTGTAACACGCTTTACACAAGCTTGATAATAGTACTGTGTATTGCACTTGTATACCAAGCAACTCTAGTGTCCTAGTGACCCGGGACATAGTAGGAATCCACATTTGTTTGGTCCTGTTGTGCCAGGAAACCGCGAGGCGTGAAAGTAGGTGTCCACTATATCGCGTCTGCGTATCCTGCTACGTCTGAGTCCAGGAATCGAAGTAATAGCTACAGTATCAAGTAAGATATGAAGTAAAGTAAGTTTAGGCCCGTTATGCATAATGTAACAAGTATAGTAACAAGTCCTTTGGACAATGTGGCAAGTGTTTCGTCACCATATTCAACACTCCGGGTAGTTGGCATGTTTTGTAATTTCTTGTACGTAATGTTGCCCAAGTTATCTCTAGCCTAGCTCCTTGCAAGTAAAAGATGAATTTTGGAGGCGGTGCAACACGACAACAAGGAACCATAGCCATGGCTGAACCGTATGCCAACGCAGTCATCCAATTAGGTTTTGATAACTCCCGATATGACATTCAGCGAATCGACTACACCGCACACGCATACCGAGTCGTACATCCAGACCGACGATTGAATATGTATACATCTGGTGCTGACGAATAAAAAAGCTATTACGGTGGCTATTAGTCACTCACGAGTTGAACGGGTGTGTCCATCCAGCATAAGTGGCAACTAGACGAAATTGCAAACAGCGAAACAGGCCAAGGGCGGACAGAACAGAGATGAGACAGAGGGTGGCAAGCACCAAAGCAACGGGGCTGGGCAAGGTCAGAAAACTCAATCGCAGATCCAACGGTGGTGCCAGTGGTCCAGGAGGCTAGCAGAAACAAAGCAGAAAGAGGAATTCATATTGTACGACGAGGACAACAGATGGGAGTTAGAGTCGATTGGCAGGTGGGCCAAAGCAAGCTGTAGGAGGCTGTAGGCATAGTTCGCTTAACAATCACCCAGATGACGAGAGATGCATGGTAACAAAGTGTTGGATCACGCTCATGAGTCCGATTCCAACTTGAACGTGTGGATTACATAATAATGATATGAAGTATTATGATCTAAATTTAGATGACACTTTTCGTACTCGAGGTCTACTGCACTGAAGTTCCAGCCAGCCATAATTTGATCTTTTTGAAGAATGTGATAGATGGAGAGGACTACTGCACCAGTGTCCCATGGAGGGAGCATGTACTGCGTCGTAAAGAGATACTCGAAAAGCTTGCGTGCATCCGATTATCTGCTTCCTCCAAACGTCGTCTTATAGATTGCGTAGGATGTACGAAGAAGCACAACGTCTGCTTCCCCTGCCTCCTCCCGGGAATCCTGCACTGCTATGGCGAGTTTTGTTTAAAGCTTCAAGGTGCTACCGTGGCTGACTCGAGTGATGACAGGGCTAGGCACGACACAGGCGATTCGCGCTCATGCGCTCGCAAATCAAACGTGAGTGCTTGGTTGAATCTTTTTTTTTCAGCCACCAGCCACCAGTCCTTATTCTTATTCAACAGCCGCCCATACTCTGCGTCGGCCTTTAAAGGGGCGCAGTCCACTACTGCTAGATTCGCTCGACTGTGGCGCACCTACTTACATAAGACGGGCGAGAGAG
>QOVE01005605.1:7725-20652 GCA_003521275.1 Tricholoma sp. MG99 | reverse complement strand
CTATCTCCCCCTTATGCCGTCCTCATCTTCTCATTCTATTCCATCCTCCAGATCCAAGTCATCCTCGCAATCCTTATCTCACAATACAAACAGCAAGAAACAGAAGAATGCTGCTGACAATGATAAAGGTAGTAAAAAGCACCAAAAGTAAGTATCATCTCATTCCATTCTTGCTTGTACATTAATTACTGTTAGGCTGGATGCAGAGAAGGACACCTTCACAGATTTTAAGGATTTCGCAAGGTGGATCATTCGCAGTGAACACCTGTTTGTATCCTGGTACACCGTTCTGGATGTTGGACTCAAGGCAGATGCTGAGGATTACGACGACAATAATCGGTATGTACTGTGTCATAAATATATTTATCTTACTCACTCGCCCTTTCATTCCAGGTTCATGGAACGATACCAGATCAAACTGGTCATTTACCGCTGACTACACAAGAAATACCTGTGATTCGCAAAGGATATCAAGAAACTGAAGAGGAAGGCCAAGTATGAGAAGGAAATGATTAGTCTGGTACACATTCCATCCTCATTTTCATGCATATAGTCACATCTCGGCAGTTAAGAAATGCATCGTGAGGAGTGCGCTCGGACGATTCCAACAGCTTACTATCAGATGGCCTGGAATATGTCAGCGCGAAGTGTGGGCCACTCGATCCGGCGATCCTTGCCCGACAGCCCAAGGCCGATGTTCAAGGTTTCAACCATCCCATGCTCACCTGACTTCTCTGCCCTATCGACTTTCTGGCATCATTTGACGAAGATCCAGAAAGGTGTGGCACCTTACTCGTTCACCTTCATGCTGACTACATTTACAGGTTTCGCAACAAATTGGTGAACGGCTCAATAAAAGTCCATAGCATGGACTTTCCTGTGTGCCTCTACGACGAAGCGCTGATTGACAAAGAAGACCCTAGTTCTGGACTTATGCGAAGCGATCTCTTAGTTGCAGTATGTTTTTCAATTTTTGTTATTACTTAACTATGACGTTAATTTCTCATCTAGTTTTTCAAACACATTTTCATTGGGCCGTCGACTGCTCTGAAGGATGGGCCGGGTGGCAGCAAAGCGAAGAGGGGTCAGGCCCAAAAAAACAACATGAAGAAACCTACAGCAGGTTTGATCGCTTATGCTGCGACCCAGGTAGGTTCTCTGTTAGTGTAGGATACCTCATTAATGATGTTTTTTCATATAGCTCCGATGGTGTCTCAGTGCCTCAGATGACTGGCGTCTTGGAGATGGAAATTGGAACACTGAGGAGTTTTATGGCGCTCTGATGCGAGCATTCGGGATTGATATCTGCCTCAAGGACGATGGCGAGGGTGACAATGATGAAGGCGCAGATGAAGACAAAAACAACGATGAGGAGACGAGACAGTGGGCAAAGGGAACCATTGCATGGTTCACTATGTGTGTTCATCACCGCTCTCTCATTGTTTTGCACTGATACTCTTTCTAGGCAAGTATTTGACAATAAATCAGCTACTGAGCCTACTGCCCCTGTCCATGGTTCGACCCTTGATGCACTCCTGGCAAAGTGCAAGGCACAAAAAGCGGCAAAGAAGGCTGCCACCGGAACTTCACAGAGGGAATGCCAAACTGCATCGTCTCCTGGCCCCAGCCGATCCAATAACGAACATGATGCACAGAATACAGTCTCATCGCTGAGTAGGTCTCACTCTCATAATTCCAGGGGTAGGGGCCACACAGCAAGGACTTGGACGAGAGTGCGACGGAGCCCGAGACAGAGCCTGAAGGTGACAAACAACGGAAGAAGAGCTCGGTGTCTAACTCCAAGGGTAAGGGCCACAACAAGGACTTGGATGAGAGTGCGATGGAGCCCGAGACAGAGCCTGAAGGCGACAAACGACGGAAGAAGAGCTTGGTGTCTAACTCCAAGGGTAAGGGCCACAACAAGGATTTGGACGAGAGCGCGGCAGAGCCTGAGACGGAGCCAGAGAGTCAGATGGATCCAGAGAGTGACTGAGCGCAGGTAAGTTGTGATGGTTGTATCACTGTCATATTCATCTCATGTGGCTTTACAGGTTATTATTCTCGCTTTCCTGGACTCCTCGATGCTCGCCACTGCAAATCCCTATGATACAACAAATTTGTCTTGATCTCTTTGCTTCGCTTGTCCTCGATGATTCTCTGCTTCACTCATGATTGCGCGTGCTAGACTTTTTCTTTGCTCCACCTGCTGTGCTCACTGTTCTCAATGCTCTCTTTTGCTGATTGGACACCTCTGACCACTTACGACGATCCCCACCTGTCTTACCTGTAGTAACTATTGTGCTAATGAAATTGCTTCGAAACAATCTGTATTGAATATTAAG
The DNA here is from genome assembly GCA_003521275.1 of Tricholoma sp. MG99. NCBI lineage: Eukaryota > Fungi > Basidiomycota > Agaricomycetes > Agaricales > Tricholomataceae > Tricholoma > Tricholoma sp. MG99. The sequence goes on along the minus strand of QOVE01005605.1, from coordinate 18,310 downwards.
AAAAAATGTAATCCTCTCCATTGAGATGCCTTCTTCTCATACATGGGACTAGGCTGAAAACTTAATCCCATGTTTTCGAAATGTTGTAGCCAAGTTTGCCACCTTCCCATTTGGTCACCAACTTACCTCAATGTTGGGGCGAAATTTTCCAACATGTCACTTGTCGGTCAAGTAATCGTCATGAGCTATTCAAATCCATAGGTCACCCATGTTTTCCACAAATGACAATGTTTCATAGGTATGTAGCGCAAGGCATACATAGGTATACTAAATGTGATTTTGCTGATGTGAGCCACTCTGCTTTATATTGCCTAATATCTTACTGATCATACCGTAGATTACTCCGTCTTGTCTTAGCCTAACGGTATAGGATTCTAACAGGTTATGGGCATAAGCCGTACACTTTAACAGTGATGAGCTTTTGAATCCTACCGTGCTTTCCGGGACCGTCGTCCCGATCAAATTATCTCGATCTTATCAGCGTGTCACTATCTTATCTGCACATGCCTTGCCACTTACACAATTCTCTATGTCACCTTCATTTCTCCAATACTCAACAAATTTCTATGACACTACAATGTCACTGTATCTACTGACACGACTAGTCTGTCCATCACTCATCTCACCATCTGCACTGTTTGGTCAGGCACCAAACTCAACTGCACATCCGGTGACTTCAATCAATGGGCCATACTCCTCGAGGATGCACTCATAATGAACGGCCTTGACGAATACGTCTTTGATCCCATTATTGTGACTCCCTGCGCCACAACCAAACCTAGAGCCAATGCCAACTGGATACGGAACAATAAACTCGCCATCACATTCATTCGTTCTGCTGTCACAGAGACAGAATTGTCTGATCTCTTGAAAAGTGGAACTGCAAAGGCATGCTATGAGGACCTGAAGAAATGTGTGCAGCGTGAGGGCCCTGTCAAGCAGGTATCCCTTCTTAGAGAAGCTCTCGCTATGTACCATTCTCTGACGGAGCCACTCCCTATTACGGCTAAGAAGATTTCTGACACCGTACGGCATGCATTCGATATGGGCAACATCACCAGTGATATATACACATGCATTGCGCTCCTCAACAGCCTCAATGGCGACCCCTTCGAATCCTTACAAGCATCCGTATCTTGAGGCCTCGCCGACTCAACAAAGGTGAAACCATTTACCTCCACCGACATTCATTGTCTCATGGAGAATCAGCAAACAATTATCAATTCCAAATCCACCAAACACTCCTCCGACATCGCTCTAGCTGCCAAAGGACAACACCACGGCGACCTCCCCGGCCACAACCACAGTGAGGGGGCAACTTGCTGCACCCATTGTCAGTCAAAAGGAAGACCCTGCCATGGCCACTCAAAGGCTTGGTGTATTCAGAAAGGAGGAGGGATGGAAGGAAAGGCAATTGAAGAATCGAGGGCAGCTCGTCTCACCGCGTCTGGAAAAGGAAAAGGGGGCACTGGAAAATCTCCAAGTAGTGCAGGAAGAAAGACTTTCATCACCGTCAAGGGTGGCGATGGTTGATCATACTTCATCAACACCACTCATCTCAGTGAACTACAGTCCACAACCCCCAAACCAGAATTTGCAGGACTCACATCTGACCCTACCCCGACCTTGTTGTCTATTGAAGAAATCAAATATCACAGGTTTCTCGCATTAAAGGAACCAAAAGTCTTGATCGACCGGTGGACTACCAATTCCCAGGCTGTCGATGAATCAGCCCTAGTGGCGACCATTGCACCACTTCAACAGAAACACAGCACTCCCCTCGTCTCCATTGACGCCCAACCATTCTATGTTGACACAGGTGCTTCAGTCCACATATCCCCAATCCGCAGTGACTTCATCACACTTCAATCCATCCCTGCTCATTCAGTCAAAGGAGTCGGTGGATCATCTGTCGCCACATTTGGTGTTGGGAATATTCGTCTTCACATCACACATGGGTCACATATTATCCTTGAGGATGCATTATTCATACCAAACTCCACAGTCCGCCTTATCTCAGTCAGCGCACTTGCAGTTTCCTCAGGAGTGGCAGCCTACTTCGACCATGAACAAATACGCATCTTAAATTGGTCCACTGGCACACTCGTTGTGCACAGCCCACTCATTCCCAACCAACGCCTTTACTCCCTTGACCTACATTCTGCTTGTGCTGAACATGCCTTCTCCACCCAACACACCGTTGATCTTGACACTTGGCACCACCGTTTAGGCCATGCCAACTATCAGGCTATCATGGGAATGGTGAAATCTGGCACCATTGCAGGTATGCCCTCTACTTTCCCATCCAAACCACCAAAATGTGACTCATGCATCCTTGGAAAGCAAACCAGGATGCCGGTCCCAAAAGTGTGGGAGGAAGGAAAAGGACATAGAGCAATGCAGAAAATAGAGACCATGTGGGTAGATCTGGTGGGGCCTATGGCTGTTGAATTGCATATGGGAAATAGATACATTATGAACCTTGTTGATGACTACATGAATAAGGCATGGTCCATCCCGCTTAAACTAAAATCAGATGCACTTACAACTGGCTAGAGAAAATGAAACTGGACAAAGTTGGCAAGTATCGTACAGGGTACGATGGTGAGCTTAACAGTATTCAGACAAAGGAATGGCTCAGGTTGCAAGGAAATGATCACGAATTCGGCACCCTGTACACTTCAGCCCATATGGGCCATGTCAAATGCATGCACCGCACACTCATGGAGAAAGCACGAATGATGCGCATTGCGGCTGGATGCCCAGCATTCTTATGGGACGAGTTCTACCTCATGGCCACGCACCTACATGAGAAGACTATAACAAAATCCCTCAACGGTGCCACACCCTTCGAACTCTGGCATGACCAAAAGCCAGATTACTCCTATATGTGCGAAATTGGGTGCCACACATTTGTTCTCATCCAGAACACTCACAATCCCAAGATCTATGAATGATCTGTCAAGTGTATTCTCAATGGTTATCATGATGGATACAAGTCAAAAACCTACAGATGCTATGATCCAAAGACCAAGAAAATATATCAATCGTACCACATGTGCTTTTTACAAAGTCATGACGGCCATCCACAACCTGGATCACGTCAGGGTGATGTCACACCAGCTGAGACCTCTACATCAGCAAACCCTGATTTTTCCCATAGTGATCAATCAAATTCATAGACTGCCATAGACGCTGTAGTGGCCTGTAGTAATCACTTGTCTGCATAGCGCTTGGCAGCACTGTACAGATTCCACAACTTGCTGTGTAGGAATGTGTAGTCTTTTGAATTCTGTGAAGCTGTCCACTATCACATAGTACAACTTTATTCTGTAGCTCAATTTATTGACAATTCTTGTGTTATTTACTTATGAACTCAAAGTTACAAAAAAAATTGGGATGTACTGTGATCTATTGTAATAACAAGAAATGTCATGAAGTCCATAGTGCATTATTTTATATGCATAATCCCTTCATTGGATGCTCCATCAACCTACATCAGCTATTTCTCAGTCATATTCAGCATTTCGATCAGCACTCATCAACATTTCAACACCCTCACAGCAGCAGGTGCTGGGTTGTCCCTCCCAGTGTCTGTACTTGGTGTTGGCATTGGTGTGACCTATTTCAAGGGAGGGTTGTAAGTCTGAAGTCATAATGTGGTGCACTCAGGCCAAATACTTACCTTACAAGGATCAGTTGCTCTTCCCCACATTTCCCAACACAATCTCCTCCAACTTACATAGCTTCACTTCCTTTGTCTGCCAAATCTCCTCCACAATAATACTTATGATCAGGTCCGTCACTGCTGTGTCCTCTAGCCTTGATAACACCACTGATGCACTGCCCAGCACCAAGTTAGAGTTTACTGCTTAGTTGCTGCCAAATGCTATGGGTGCAGACTGCAGAGGATGATGGTCCAGGCCATAGAGACGAGCCATAGATTCATTGTGGAGCAATGACACAGTGTGCATCATCTAGTCTTAGTGGTGACAATTCCATGCTTGCACAGGGTGGTTGCAGAAAGGTGGCACATTGTGTGGAAGGTGGTAACCAAAATGAAAATGCGACAGGCATCCACATGTCACATGTGGACAAGTTCACACGGTTCAACATATAATTTCTACAAAGACTCAACAACAACATTCTCCCACAACTACCACCACCACCCTCCCATTCCCTATCACTGTGGTTGCTATCCCCATCCCCCACCACAATCCCCTGCAATACCCCGCAATTCCAAAGGAAGCAACTGTCGTGACTACAAGTGTGCCACAGTGCTACCTCACTGTCAACGTCAACAACAACCCACTTAATTAAGTATTCTTTCTGTTGCTTCATTTTTTCTGCTACTCACACATGGGGCATTGGCTTATCCAATTGATGGATTTAGCATGAATAAACAGTAAACAAACTAAGGGAATGACTACCTAAATTGTGTCAAACAAATACTGAACAACGTCTAAATTTGTTTTACAGTTTGGTATTTCCATTATCCTGTGCTCTGATTGAGAATAAAATCAAAAAATATCCACTGGTAGCATAGTGAGGGTATTATGAATAAATTTAAATTTAATTCCTTGAGGAAACAGGGGATAAACTGGAAGGCAAATTTAATAAATGATCACTGGATATATGTAGTGTCTGTTCTGATAATTTTATGTGAAATAAAACTGAATGGTATTCAAGTTTTATCCTGGGATACCTTCTCCAATATGGTCACAAAATAAACAGTGATTAAAAATGACTATATTTAGAACTTTCCTAAAAAGGATATTCTTTACACATGGGGCATTGGCTTATCCAATTGATGAATTTAGCATGAATAAACAGTAAACAAACTAAGAGAATGACTACCTAAAATTTGTCAGACAAATGCTGAACAAAGTCAAATTTTGTTTTACAATCTACCATTCCCTTTATCCTGTGCTTTTATTGAGAATAAAATAAAAAAATATCCCTAGTGGCATAGTCAGAAGTATCATGGATAAATTTAAATTTAAATCCTTGAGGAAACAGGTGATACATTGGAGACAAAATTTAAAAAATAATCACTACATATATGTAGTGTTTGTTCTGGAAAGTTTCTCTCAAATAAATTTGGATGGTATTTGAATTTTGTTCTGGGTTACCACTCCAATATGTTCACAGAACAAATAGTGATCATGCCTTTATTTGGAACTTCCCTTAAAAGAATTTTTTTATCCAATCTCAATGGTGCCATCAATTTAAATGTTATCTGCTCTTGTAGATCAGGGTTGCAACACTAGTAGTGTTGACCCTGGGTATTGAACAGGCCAAGAAGAGGCAATCATTCATGGTTATATACAGAATGATGTTACAATTTGTCCATGAAAAGTACTTACAGGATGCAGACTCATGTCAACATATGACACTTGTTCAGATGAGATTAGATAAAGAATATCCTTTTTAGGAAAGTTCTAAATATAGTCATTTTTAATCACTGTTTATTCTGTGACCATATTGGAGAAGGTATCCCAGAATAAAACTTGAATACCATTCAGTATTATTTCACATAAAATTATCAGAACAGACACTACATATATCCAGTGATCATTTATTAAATTTGCCTTCCAGTTTATCCCCTGTTTCCTCAAGGAATTAAATTTAAATTTATTCATGATACCCTCAATATGCTACCAGTGGATATTTTTTGATTTTATTCTCAATCAGAGCACAGGATAATGGAAATACCAAACTGTAAAACAAATTTAGACGTTGTTCAGTATTTGTTTGACACAATTTTAGGTAGTCATTCCCTTAGTTTGTTTACTGTTTATTCATGCTAAATCCATCAATTGGATAAGCCAATGCCCCATGTGTTATCTAATCTCATCTGAACAAGTGTCATGTGTTGACATGAGTCTGCATCCTGTAAGTACTTTTCATGGACAAAATGTAACATCATTCTGTATATAACCATGAATGATTGCCTCTTCTTGGCCTGTTCAATACCCAGGGTCAACACTACTAGTGTAGCAACCCTGATCTACAAGAGCAGATAACATTTAAATTGATGGCACCATTGAAATTGGATAAAAAATATTCTTTTTTAAGGGAAGTTCCAAATACTGTACCATTTCATTCAATTCGGCAGGCCCCATGACATGTGACACTGCTGCCGAAGTTATGGTTTCGGCAGCCTGCTAGGTCCACCGTGACATTGACATTTCTTTCAGCAGCTGCACAGTTTTTGTCTAACTAAGTTCTCTGAACCTGCACCAATCTTCCAAGGCAGATGGAAGATGAAAAAAACATGCAATCAATAATTGTTGAGCATGATGAAGAATTATATCAAATTTGTACCTAAATAAGTAGGGATACCGGGCTTGTACAGACCAGTGGCTAATTACACAGCTAGATTTTCAAATCTCATTGTTGTTGTCCCCATCGTTCTCAACGAGGATGGCCAAGTATCCTCAGCTCCCACAAATCCCATGCGAAATACAGAAAGAAATCCTCCCTAACAAGGACTTATCTGTCCTTGACATCTTGAAATTTTGCCTCCCTGCAGTGGCTTGTTCCATTGACGGATCTTTCAACCACTCCCAAAAATTCCTTTCCACCCTCACTCCCACTGTCACAAACATTGAGGAAATCTGGACTATACCGACACCACCTCTTTCCATACTAGATGAGCTGGTTAAAGCACCAGAACTACTGTCATCACAGTCAGTCTTCTGTCTGCATGCACCAGGATTTATCATGGAACGTTTACCTATGTGGACCCTTTTCTATTGGGTGCAAGTCTTTCACCTGCAACCGCTGAAAAAGAAATGGCTAGATGCAGAGGAAAGTCTACAGAAACAGAGTCATAGCAAGCAGCATACCAATGACACAAAAGGATTGGTCAGCCAGGTCCAAAATGTGTTGGCATGTATTTCATGGGCTGGTGACATCAAGGGGTTTTTGGCTTTAATATCAACTGTTCATCTTACAACATACCTGACACACGAGTAGTTCACAGATGAACATGAGAACCAGATGCTTTATTTGCTTCGGCGGGAAGTTTCAAGGGAGAGGAGAGAAGACAGAATTAGTGTTTGCGATACATTCTTCATGAAGAGGCTTATCGACTTACAGCAGGATGAGGATGGCCCTGACTGCTATGCTACAGGTGCCAACTATGCCTGGCTCAGAGAAAAGGGACAAGAGTTGGCGACAGGGGTCCTGGACATGCTCGTAACGATTGCCAACATTGGGTCCAACCATTGGGTGGCTGTCGTCATTGATTTCAAGTCTTCAAATATTTTGTATGGTGATTCAATGGGGGGCACAATTGACGATGACATTGAGAAGGCTCTTACCTGGTGGATTCATCACCATACCGGAAAACACTTCACCAAAGGTTACCTTCTGATAATGCGCCAGCGGGATGGCCATTCATGTGGAATCCTGGCTTGGGCTGCACTTGCACGCTTTCTCTTTCCCGGAACCTATTTACTTGTTGATGCCGGACTTCTCGCAAATGAAAGGTTGAGGATGTTTCTTCAAGTTTCGGATCATCATAATGAAAAGGTGAGCAAGGATTACGACTCACAAAGCTTTGTTATTAATGAAAAAAAGTCTTTTAATGCAGTGGCAGAGGGATATGAATTTACTGTTCAAGCTCCTGATGTGGAGTCATCTGACAGCGAGGTAGAGGTCCATGAAACTCCTCAAGTACTTGATACTGGCTTTGTGAGAACCATGGAAGAAAGTGTGTCAGAGTATGAAGAAGAGAGGGCTTCAAATTTCACACCTTCATCACCTTCACCTTCGCGTGCCATCACCCCACTTTCTCGTCCAGTTACTCCACCTACTCAGATAGCAAGCAGCTCAAAACGGATGTTGACACCAGAAGGTTCACCACAGGGCCATGGAAAGAAGTTGAAGCTGAAAATGATCACCTCCACCATTCAGAATGTGTTCGAGCTGTCAAGGAGAGAAAGGACCTTGGTCAGGAACCTAAATTTGGATTGCTCAAATTCTTCTCGAAGGGGACAGCGGAGGATAAAAAGGCTTACTTTGCAAGAGAAAATGAGCATGCAGAGAACATGCGGTCACTCAACAATGTTGCAGTGCAAACTCTCCAGATGGAAAAGAAGCAACATGAGAGGGAGTTAGTGTGTCGCCACCAACAAAAAAGAAGGCAATTAGTAAAGGAGACAGAAATAAAAGCACAGGTGCGCAGTCCTGGGGGGACAAAACGAAAAGTGAGCTCCATTAATTTTTTTAGTCATGGATTGTTACTAAATCGAGGATGGAGCTCGTTGAGATAGAGCTCAAAGATTCTACAGACCCTAGCCTCAAGAAGATCAAAGGAAATATTGCGGAGCTAAAACGACCAACGAGGGATGTGAAAGGCAAGATACACACTCAGAATCAGAAGCCTCAAGGTCGGAAACAGAAAAACAAACCCCGAGCTGCCAAATACCACAATTGGTTAACACCATTCTGTTGGACACAAATCGTCATCGTGGCCAAGCAAGTTGGCTGGTCTATGGGAGCATCAGATATCGCCATGCATTTGAAAAAGCGTGATCCAGTTACCTTTGGTCAAATAAGCCATAACACAATTGAGGGTTGAATTGACTGTTCTAGTGGGAACCCATGCTGGAAGGACTCGGTCCTTCGACGAGTTGAGGATGGAAATAATTCTGGTCATGACAAAGGTGGTCGCCAGGGAATATTGGTATGTTTCGAAGGCATCTGTTCAACAAAAGGTTGATAGTTTCCACAGTCTCGGCATCCTGATGTCATTGAATCCATCAAGAAACACCTAACATTCTTGCGAGAAGGAGGCGCAACAGTTAATCTCATCACCGCTTGTGCCATCATCATTGCCACCATTCTCTACATGAAACCAGACATCCTTGAGCAGAAATTCAAAGACAGTTCCACCTTTTGTGCCTCGGATTCGTTCGTGCGGAAGTTCTTGCATGGGTTGCTTTCATGGAGCCTTTGGAAGGCCACCCAAGCGGCACAGAAACTGCCCAAGGATTGGGAGGATCAGTGTGAGCGATCATTCTTCTGCAAGGCCTATGCCATTAAGGAGGAGGACATACCTGCCAAACTTTATGTCAATTCAGACCAGATGCAGCTTGTTTTTGCACCTGGAAACTGAATGACATGGGCCCCGACAGGCTCAAAGCAAGTGGCTGTCATTGGAATGGACGAGAAGTGAGCCTTCACACTGCTTGTCTCTGTTGCCACTGATGGGACCATCCTTCCCTTCCAAGCAATTTTCCAGGGTAAAACTAAGCTTTCCCTGCCAGCCACAAGTTCACATAACTATGACGATGCAATGAAAGCCAGGTTCAAATTCGAGTTTTCAGGGATGAAAACCTACTGGTCTAATCAGAAAACCATGCACGTGTTTGTGGACAATATTCTCACACCTTATTTCACTAGCAGGAAAGTCGAGCTCGGGCTTCCAATTGAGCAGAAAAGCCTCTGGCAAATTGACGTCTGGTCGGTCCACCATTCCAAGGAATTTCAGGATTGGATGCACATCAATCATCCAAATGTCATCATTGACTTCGTGCCAGGAGGCTGCACAGGAGTTCACCAACCCTGTGATGTTGGGATTCAACGACCACTCAAATTGTCGACAAGGAAGTCTTACCATGAAGATATTGTCAACGATTTTTTGAAAGAGCTGGACAAAGGCAACCCTACGCCAAGCCTCAATGATAGCCTTGGAGTTATTCGCAATCGGAGTGTGCAATGGATGTGGAATGCGTATTGAGCTTTGAACAATAAGGAGCTCATTAAAAAAGTATGTTAGTGCTTGAATCAAAACGAGGTCTTATCTTTTTTAGGTGTTTGAAGGCTGCGTTGTGCGCGATTGGAATTTATCGTACGCCTGTTTGATGAGCTTCAAGGCACAAGAAGCACTATGAAACATGAGGATCACGGACCCTGAATTTTGGGAAGAACTTACCAGGAGCCAACATGACGAGCAATTGCCTGATGTTGCTGAAACATTGCAAGAGGACCTCGAATTCGACACCAAGCTAGAAGATAAAGATGCCGATGATAGTGATGTGTCAATGCAAACATTGATCACTGCATTGACAAGAGAAGACATACCTGAGACAGTGGGTTTTTGAAAGGGTGGAACACTGATGTCCCTCACTGACGCGGAAAATGTGGATTTGGATGAAGGAATGCTTCCACTTGTGGAAGCAAATGTTGAAATTCCAACGATTCCTGGGCCATCAGGGGATGTGGGGCGTGGGAAGAGAAAGAAATTTGCCAGCAAGCGTTACAATGGAGAGGAGTTCTGGCGGCACAATGACGACGATGACTGGGAGGATGACAGCTTGCTTCCCACTCGTTGAATTGATGGAAATCGATGTGGGAATGTAAACAGTTGGTCAGCGTATTTGGCTGTTTGACAGCCCCAGTAAACGCCGACTTGACAAGCACATTGCCTAACACTTATTATTATTTCATCAAACATCTACATAAATATGATAGAATAAGCTACCAGGGAGAAATCTCATTTTTAGCCCATTTTACAGGTTTTTTTTTGAATTTCCAGATGGTTTCGGCACTTGGTCCAAAGCTCCATGACATC
>QOVE01005600.1:0-16199 GCA_003521275.1 Tricholoma sp. MG99 | reverse complement strand
CCAGTTGTGAGTCGACTTCGCACCTATTTTCCATCAGATACACTGTCATTGTCAATGTTGTACTACATGCGTTGTACATGTTCATCTCGAAGGTGATGTGTCAGTGTGAAAAAGCCTCCATGGATCCGGTCCTACAACAGCGATTACGGAAGTACCCTACTTTGGGGTGGTACAGACTTGGGCATGATCAGTGATTAACGATTGTGGTTGATCAGGGTTGATCGTGGTCGATGACGGCTTTGTGTGAACATCGAGAAGCAAATTTCCCCGAGTATGCGATTTTCAGTTTTCCTGAGGGGGAAGTTGCTATATATAAAAACGTGTCTATGGGCCACTAACCCAGAATACTCATCAGACGGTGTCACGGTGACATTTACCATCATTGGTAAGGTCCAGGGCCATCGAACCTTGACGCATCGGTATGTCACTGGAGGTCATTGGTTGGTTCTCATTGGAAAATCTGCCGCGTCATAGCCACCACCAGACATTCCGTAGTACATGGTCTCCCATGGTCTGATCAGAGGCAAAACAAGTGGATGCAGGTATACTTGTTTTTCCAGTTCGCTCTGCGGGGCAGTTACTGATATGAATTAGGTCAACGTGTGGATATACGTAAATCTGGATAATCGATCATATCATATGTATGTAGATCACATCTGCATCTCTTTATTTCTCGAGTATGTCTGTACAAAGTTTATGAATGTATAAATGGAGATACTGTTATTCACATGTACAATCGAAGTTGGAATTCGAAGTAGCTAGTACCTGAGGTCTGAGGCCGCGGTGTATCATTCAGGTACACAAGTACTGTGGTTAGAGATTCGATTCGTAGAAACATTGAGGTGAAGGTGTACTTACATGTGTTCAGGGTTGAATATCGCGCGGTGACAACGGCACGGGCATACACTTATAGGTATATTTGCAAGGTGGCGCTGGGGTAATGTTTCAAGATAGAACAAGATCTGGTAATAGTATACGAGCACAGATATCTGGGAAGCCGGACCGATCTGATGTTGCCGAAACAAACCAAAAAGGACATGTAATAGACCGTCGACTCCCGATTTCAGTCCGTGGAGCTATAGTATAGCAGTGCTATACTTGCAAACCTTCTGCGAGATTAAATATAACAGAAATGAGACTGGAATGTCACTGGTAATCGAGGGAATGCGGCATCGGTTCCTTGTGAGTGTGGGATGGGTAAATTTCGGAATCCATAAAAGGCAAGGCGGGTGGTGACCCAGTTTTCAGGGTCGCCTCAAAGGCCTCGTATGAAATCTGAAATCAAACTAACATTCCTTCGTCTCTCCCATCATGGACAGCCCGCACATCCCTTCCTCTACCCCGTAAGTTGTCTGTATATCGTCGTGATCATATACTAATCGTTATACAGTCAAATACGTTCTAGGATAACTGTCGTTTGTGCAGAGGTATACCCTTTTCTTCTTTGTTCTTTGCTCTCCTCACTTTGTCCATAGTGCAAACGTCTTAAATTGAAATGCGACAGACGTACTCCTTGTGGCAGCTGTACAAAGCGAGATACAGTGATGCGATGCATCTACTCGCCTGCTGCCGCAGAAAAAGTCGACCTTCATTCTTTGAACAATCGTCTCATCCAAGTCGAAGGTCTCCTTACTCTCATGACCGCCGGAAAAACTCCCCCACCGTTCCAATCTTCATATCCTTTAGCACAGATTCCTCTTTCTACTTCTGCTGTTACACACAGACAACCACAACCTAGAACAGGAAGGCCGCAGATAACACCAGGAACAGCCTTGTCCATGATATCTGTCTCGATGACGGACCTAGATAACATCTGGCTCGCACATTGTAACCTCGACGTGGACTTTGGACTAAGGAGACAGCCGCAGAAAGTCGACCCTGACTCGTCAGAGAGTAACTATGTCAAACTCGAACCATCAATAATGGACTCACTACACCCCATTATCATCGACGATTCTCTCCCTGCCACCCTCCCTCCTCTGAGCATCTACTACCCACCATCCAATTACACTTTCCCAGATCACACCACCCCATATTCCTTCAACACTCCGATGGACATTCCTATCACCCACCACCCCCAATCCATTTCATCCCCCACCTCCTCAGCTTCCATCCCACCCTCCGACAACAACAGCATCTCCCCATCCCCCTCAAATACGCACCATCCTCGCTCTAAACCAATTCCATCGCCATCTCTTCTAGCCCTCCTCGCCGCCCCACAAACACGCACGCTGTTTCTTCATCGCGCCCGCACAGCCTACCCAGAACTCGGGGTGTTCATCCCATGGGACCGGGTGCTGGATCTATCGGCTGACCCAGAGGAAGTGAAAGAGAGAGAAAGGGAGCGGGAGAGGGAGAAGAAGACGGTCCTGGCGAAGGCTGTGTTTTTTGGGGTGAGGGGAGAGAGTTCTGGGTTTACTTCTTCACAGTCGCATGCAACCATGCAAGGGATAGCGGGAGATCAAGGAACGCTCCCTCTGTTCGTGGTGCTTTGTTATCTCCTCGCGTTGGGTGCTAGCGCGGGGACGCCGACAGGCGTGGATGCCATCAACGACACATTCGTATGTGCACTTGCTAGGCAAGCGATGGACGTGTGGGAGTCGTATCGCCTGTCTCACGAGTTCGACTATGGATATACCAGCCATGAACACGAACACGAGCAGCAAAATCGTCCCGGAGATCAGTACCAAAATGAATCAAAGTATGAGCACGGGGTGGAAGAAGACGATCAGAACTCGAGTGCGGCTGAGAGGGAAGCCGAGGATGTCGATCATGTGCTGGCGTGCTTGATGCAGGTTGTATATCTGGTGAAGGGGCGTGCTGCTGCCGAGAAGAGAGAGGCCTGGAAGGAGGTGTTCCCTTTGGTATGTGGCTATTTATTTTTTGTTGTTTGGATTTCGATTACTGCTTCTTCGCATCGTTCTATTTCGTCTTTGTTTTGTATAATTCTTTGGCTTATGTTGCGTTCTTTGCGTAATAGATCGGAAAGCTGGTGAATCTGGCACGTAACGCTAGGCTAGCGCGAGATCCTGACATCACTGATGGGATCGCCGATGGGGGCGGGAATGCAAGTGGGCAGGGGAGGCTGAACACACCCTTGTCTGTGGCATCTGGACATTTTAATGGTAACAGCTGGAGAGAGAGGGAGAGAGATAGGAGGAGGATGCTTTGGTGGGAGATTATGTTTTATGATACGTGAGTCGCTTTTGCCTTACCTATTTGAATGTTTGGCCGTGATAACCAACGCGCCCCTTTACTGTAACAGATTCGTCTCGGATGTTCTGGACCAACCCGCAACCATCGTACTCGGATCATATTCTACACGTTGGCCTGCATGTGTCTATCCTGCCTCTTCCCCTTCTACGTCCACTCCTTCCCCTTCCTCTGCATCGTCAAGTAGGCCATCACATTTACACCCATCGCAATACCGAGATGTTGATGCAGATATAGATGCCGATGCCGAAGACGGGATGTCGCAAGATGATGACCAGCGGCACATGAAAGATACCGCTGCGAAAACGACGAAACGAGATCCTGGGCTAAAACCACGAGGGAAAGGACGGAGTAAGAGTTCCGCGGGCTTCAAGGCTTTGCAGCGTGGGGAAAGTGTCCCGGAAGTGGTGTTCGGCATACGTTGTCGGTGGGTATTGGTTTCTACACTCTCCTTTTCATCCTTTGTCTACCACTGCTGACCGAATCCGCTCCAGACTCACCCATCTCACACAAACGATCAAACATGCGCTACAACTCGCTCATTTTGCTTCTGATCCTGAAGCATATGCAGCGTTAGGGTCGGGGTGCCAGTGCGAGTACAGATATACTCTCGACGAAGCAGTCAGGCTTGAAGCAGAGATCAGAACCTGGGCTGCTGATCTGCCTCCGTTCTTGCAGCTTGACTGCTTGACGGATCCAGGTGCAGATCTCGATCCTACTAGTATTAATTCCGAATCTCGACTTTTTGGGGTCGTTTCGTCTGCGAGTGTGTCGAAGTCATCCATATCGTCCACGCCAGGTCCGCACAGATCGTCGCCTAGATCGGTGTCTGCTGCTATCCTAGCAGCAGAACTTGCGATCTTGGCGAATCGATTGATTATTGCCGTCTATGTCCCCTTTTTGAGGGCATCAAGGAGCGGTGGGACGGGGACAGGGACGGGGATGCAGCTACACCCAGCGTATGTGGCGCAAAGCTGGAGTCCAGCTAGTCGGGCGACGGTCGACGCGGCGAGGGGTGTAGTGAGGGCTGCAATGGTGATGCATCGGTTTATGGTTGGCGCTGGTGCTGCTATCAGTGCTAAGGTAGGCACGGGTTCGGGCGTGGATGGGCAGATGCAAGGAATCGGGAACGGTATGGTGCTAAGCGAGTTTTATCCACTGGAAAAGGCACTGGTGGATGCTGTAGTGGTGTGCACACATGCAGGTGTTGTGAACGGAGGTGTGAAGGTGCAGAAGGGGAAGGGTGTGATGGAGGATGTGGGTGTTGGGTTAGAGGTATTGGCTGCAATGGGTATGGAGAGGAGAGGGGACCTGACCTTGACGAGGGTGGTGGATGCGTTAAGGAGGAAGGTGGAGGGGCTTGGTGTGACGACGGGGGTCGCTGGGCTGGAGGAAAGGGTAGAGGAGAATCTATTGAAGAGGAAACACGATCAGGTTGAGCTTGGTTTGAATGGCTCCCGCGATGTTATGGAGGATGTTGTGTCTACAGGAGATGGGATATATTACGAATACGAGCATTCGCAGGGGTACGGAAACCGGTCTATGGAGGATACGACAGCGCCTCAGTCGCCGTCTAGGCGGCAGCAGCTCCAGCATCGTGGTTCGTTTAGCACGGATGTGGAGAGGGATAAGGATAAAGATGTAGAGAAGGAGAAGAAGCACGCAAAGAAGGGGCACGTGGGACATCCTACTGTTGGTTATCGCGTGAGGGAGGGCAAAGGGGGGCCGCCATGGGCGGCGAAGAATAGACGCGCTTCGAGGTCCCCACCTTCTGCAGCTGGCGAGGCGTTCAGGGGCTCTACACCGTTGGAGAAGACGTTGACGATGCCGGTGGGTCAGGGCATGAGCTACCAGGATGCACTTCCGCAGCCCCTTATGCAGGAGCCCACGTACCACTTGAAGTCATCATCAATGTCCCAGCATCCACTGGATTTCTCCATGACGTTCGCACCACCACAGCAGCAGCACTCCCCGACAAGTCAGACACCAACCCAGGTTTTCACGCTCTCTCCGTCTGGTTATAACCACAATGCAGATCAGCAGCAGACGCAGAGTCCGCGTGCCGGGTCTTTCGAAGTACATCGTGGATTTGATCCAGTGCTTAGCAGCCAAGAGAATGATTCATCTGCTGCGTATGGGCCTGCGGGAAGCCCTTACACGAATTCAATGGGGAGCGGGTCGATGTCGAATGCAGGTTCGCCATATGCATCGAATAGGCATGGGAATGGTAATGGGACGGCAAACACCGGGCCACCCACGTTTTCACATACGCATACGCACAGGCACACGCCTGCGCCAGCTCAGACTCAGACTCAGGACGTAGGCGCGGGTCCACAAGCGTACTTTCATTTGCCGCATGGATACGAGAATAACTCGGGAGTCGTGGGTGGTTATGAATCCTCTCAGCATCAACAACAGCAGGGCATGATGTCGATAGAGACGACAATGGAGGATCCGGATGCGTCCTGCGCACCGAGATATGATGTTAAGCCATCACCGTCGTTGTTGGATCAGATGCCGAGGCATGCACATGTACAAGCGCAAGTTCTGCAGTATGGAGATACACAACCCAACCAGATGGTGCCTGCGGCGCCCGGTCATACGTGGAATACAGCGCCTCGGCAACTTTCGCTTCCTCAGCTGCAGATCCGGGGTGCAGAACATGGGGGAAGCGCGTATTGGGCCTCGAATGGTGTTCCGGTATTTTATTAATCTTTCATGGGTGGAATTCACTTTTGCATATTTGTTTTTATCTTTGTTCTTTTTCTTTTTGTAAATCTGCTTTCAAGTTCTCTTCTGCCGCACTTCCTGTAATTCTATCACTACCCATTTTTTATGTCATGCTCATGATCTACTTATCAACAACACATCCATTACTATAAATTCCTTATAACCTCTGACCTTCATTCTCATTCTGAGTAGTCGTCACAATGTTGACATCAACAGGAATACTAATTCATGTTGTTACTGGCTATCGTGCGACCTGCAAACCCACCATTCCCACACACAGTGAGCTTTAATTTGGACTCCAGTTGTTCAGCTGCACCAAGTTGTCCTGCTTAGGACAACTTGAAGTAACTCCGCACTACAAAGCCCAGTTTGCGTCAAATAAGCAGCCAAGATACTAGATAGTCCTGATGTTCGAAGGCGATACCGAGAACATGACTAGTGCTGTCGCCGTCACGATACAGAGCAGCAGTCTGGGACTAACAGCCCTAGGCCTGGCTAGATATTGGCCATGGGGGGAAAGTGAAACGGTCCGTTCTCCGAGTCATGATCATTGCGCCATTTCAGAGTGGTTGCAATTGTAATGGCGAGAGATTCGAGCTTGAAACGAACGACTCGGACTGAGATGGACTGGCGGTCGAAAAATCGATTCATTTCGCTCTCCGCCCCTGTCAATGCGAGCCATGTTCCTCACAACCCTCCCACAACTTAATATCTCGATGTGCTTCATGGCCCTATTTTCATCCTTAACGAGGCTCAGGAAATCTGATCAAGCTGTCGAATGTGGAGTAAGTTTGACCCCTCCATCCCCATTTTCGACAACTCGAACCCACGGCCAGGGTTCCCGTCCTCTAACATCTTTCGTGATGTCTACGAGAAAGCACGTCATCTCGAACCAAGTCAACTGCTGCTGAGTATGACCTCTTTATCGGCAGTGTTCGATCCTATTCTTGGATAAGGTGGCTCATCTCCCTTCGCGAAGCCTGTTCGAGTATATAAATTGCTCGTTGGATTGATAGAAAAGTCTTGGTTTTCGTTCCTTGCCATGTCTTCCGAAAAATATGAGACTTCCAAGCAGGCGCCAGGCGTTGCAATATCTGAACAAGAGTACAACGCGATAACGCACAACATCTTTACAGAGGGTGCTATCGATCCCATATATCAGGCAAAGGCACACATTCTCAATGATGCATTACAAGAGATCGGCATGGGCAGGTATCAGTGGTGAGCTGTCTGTTTTTTCTGCATAACTAGAAGCTATCTCAACAACTACTCAGGGCATTATTTATAGTAACAGGCTTCGGTTGGTTGGCGTAAGCCCCATATTGAATTTATTATCCCATCCCCTTCTGACTTACTTCGGGGTTTGGCTTGGATAGTGATAACCTATGGCCCGTAGGTTGTCTTGCTAGTAGGATATTATGTATCTAACTGAAATATAGGTTGTTACCGGCCTAATAATGTCGCCTGTGGTCAACGAGTTCCATTTCAAGGGACCCTTCTTAAGTCTTGGACAAAATATCGGCCTTCTGGTCGGGGCTGCGTTTTGGGGTGTAGGTTCTGATGTCTGGGGACGCAGGTACGTTTTATCTGAATGCTGAGCCTTATGATTCTGACTGCAGTAACATGTGCATCGCAGAGTTTCCTTCAATATCACGTTCCTCATTCTAGGAGTTTTTGCCGTTGCGGCAGGTGGTTCGCCAAATTATGTTGCCCTTGCTTCGTTTGCTGCATTGTGGTCAATTGGTGTTGGCGGAAATCTGCCTGTTGATTCCGCTATCTTCTTGGGTAAGTGATTTGACCCAACCCTCGCTTAATCACAATTTCCTGGCAGAATTTTGCCCTGCATCGCATCAATACCTGTTGACGGTCTTGTCAATCTGGTGGGCGTTCGGACAACTCCTTGGTAGCTTAGTCAGTCTTCTCCCATTCTCTTCTGCATCACACTAACATAAAGCCCTGCTAAGATCGCCTGGCCGCTGATCGGGAACTATTCTTGCAAAATTAGCAAGACATCTAACAACTGCCCCCAGTCCTCTAACCAAGGGTGGCGTTACTTTTTGTTCGCTATGGGTGGACTTATGCTTTTGTTATGGAGTATCCGTTTCTTCCTTTTCAAGCTGTACGAAAGCCCAAAATATCTGATGGGCCGCGGCAGGGATCAAGACGCCGTGGACGTCATGCATAAAGTTGCCGCGTACAATGGAAAAACAACCACGTTAACGGTGAAACACCTTGAGGATGCTGGTGGTGATGCTGGCCAGAAGAATGGGGTCGAGGCCAAGGGATTGGATACGAGTGCAGCTGCTGCTTTCAAGCGCCAGTTAGATAAAATGAGCGCGAACCATGTCAAGGCTTTATTTGCAACCAGAAAACTAGCGTGGTCGACGAGCTTGCTGATCATTATATGGGGTACGTGTCCGTACTATGTACTCTTACTATCATCTCCATGGTGTTCTGTACAGCCTTTATTGGACTGGCATTCCCGTTGTAGGTCTTCCCTTTCTTCCTCCACCTGTCATTGATTCACTTCTTTCAGATACAACGCATTTGTCACGTACTAGTGAGTCACAACACCTAATGATGAGTCTACCCAGCTGACCGATTTTGGACATAGTCTTGCTACTCGAGGGGCAGTGTTTGGTGATGGTTCTGTGTATATTACGTATCGTAATGTGAGCGCGTGTCTAGATTCCTCTATCATCTCACGAGTGCTCACTGCATGTTTTCTTCCAGCAAGTCATCCTAAGCGTCATCGGCGTTCCTGGTGCATTGATTGCCGGCTACCTCGTCGAGGTACCAGTTTTAGGCCGGCGCGGAACCCTCGCTCTCTCCACTGGTATGCTCGTCTATTCATCGTGAATTACTATCTAACAGCACATCTCATCATTTCATAGCCCTCACGGGGGTATTCATCCTTGCCTCGACCACAGCTCGTACATCCAATGCTCTTTTAGGGTGGAACTGCGCGTACAGTTTTGTTAGCAACATAATGTACGGTGTTCTGTATGCGCTCACTCCGGAGTTGTTCCCGACAAAAGATCGAGGGACAGGGAACGCAATCGTCGCCACGGCAAATAGGATTTTTGGTATCATGGTGTGCCGTTCAATCTCTCTTTGTGAGCGTTGTGGATCGTCTCTGAGAATGTTCGTGTAGGCTCCCATAATTGCTTTGTACGCCAACTTGACGACTTCGGTCCCGATTTTTATTGCTGGCGCGATATTCCTCGTAGCGAGCTGTCTTGCTCTGATGTTACCGTTTGAATCTAGGGGAAGGGCATCTCTGTGAAGCTCTGACCGTGCTGCATTTTCACACTTCTCTCAAGTAGTGCTATCGAGGTTTAGCTGTAGTTTCATAACTACGGGTACCCCCGTGTGTAAACCTTATCAGGTCAAGGTATACGAGTGATACAATATCGCTTATTCTCTATCCATCTCTCGTCTGGGAAATTGATGGTAGCATTAGCCACTCAGGTTGTTCCACGTGCACATAAATTGAAAATAGAGCAAAGGCGATGACTAACTGACGGCGTTAACAACAACTACTACATCCCTGAACTCTTCCTCTGCACGATCTTTAGCCTTCGAGTTATGGGCCCGTTTAAACGATGGATTTTGGCAAAGATATCAGCCTTAACCTCAAAGAAGTCTAAAATTGTGAAGTCTACAGTTCATACTTCTGCGGATATCATTTTGTCCAGGGGTAGTTTGGATGAAGGGCAGCATACTGGACGGTCTTCTGTACATGTACAGAATGCTCCTCCCACACATGTTGTTCCCAGGAATGAACATCTTCAAGTTCAAGTTGCTGGTGCTCAACCTGAACTCACAGTAGGACTCTCAGGTTTTCTGGTGCTCACAGTCTCATTGATCACCATTTGAAACCAGGGCAGTGAGATCATGTCAACTGTCAGTGCATTGACTCGGAATACCATATCAGCCGACTTGTCACAGAGCTATCAAAATGCAACAATTGGTTTGTTTATTTTGGTATGACTCGGATACATGGTTAAAGTGGTAATGACAGAGGCCACTGGTCATGTTGGGTCCTATAACAATGTATATGTGAACATTGTACAGAATGGTAAGAGCTCTCAAATGATCCATGTGTGTTGAGTGTTATATCTGACTGGGCAACTTCCAAGTAGATAATCAAAAGACAACAAAACTGGCATACAAATGGATGCCCTCCTCCAGTCCAAATTTTGTAGGATGCCAGGATTACTTGCAACAGCTACATGGTCACTTTGCCATCCGGACTTCCAATGAACTGAAATGTCGAACCTTTGTGTTGTTTGGAGTTGGAGGAGTTGGCAAAACCCAGATTTGTCTTAGATTTGCTGAAGAAAGTAGTACCATGGCCAGGTGAGTTATGATTATCTGTCAGGTGATAATAATTACAGTAGGTTGACTCAGATTATTATTGTTTCTATCAGGTTCTGGAAAGTATTCTGGATTGATGCAACTAACCAAGAGACTATTGAAGCAAGTTGCCAAGCAATTGCTAGTGATGTTGATGCCAAATCTTGTGGTGTCAAACAAACTACAGAATCGTCTCTGCTCTGGCTTTGCACCCTCAAGAAGGAGTGGTTGCTTGTGTTTGATGGTGCTGATCATGAACCTGACCTGATCAACCACTTCTTACCACCAGGAAACCAAGGCAACATCTTGATTTCAAGCAGAAATCCAAATATGTGTCACATATCTTCAGGTGCCTTTGCAGAGGTAGATACAATAGACAAAGAGAGTGCAATATCACTCCTCTTGAAGTCTGCCATGTTGGACTCCCATGACAAGAAATTAAAGGCAGAGTCAGAGAAGATAGTAGAGGAGCTTTGTTTCCTACCTCTTGCTATAGACCAAGCTGGTGCTGCTATTGCAAGCAGATTTTGTGATATTGGGGAATATCTGGAGATATATCACCAGTGTCATAAAACATTATTAGATGATGATTATATGTTCAAGGGGGCCTCAAAATACGGACGTGCAGTTTATGGGACCTGGGATGTGTCTTTTAATGCGATTAAAGCTAAAATTACCAGGAGGCCTCACTCAGATGAAGCCCAAGCTGCTGCAATGGCAATTTTTATTCTGCAAACATTCTCTTTTTTCCATTATAAAGGGATTTCAGAAGAAATTCTTTGTCGTGCAGCAGAAGCCATGAAGGATGGAAATATTACTATGAATGACATATCATTCCAGCCACTGTCAGAATTGATAAACAGAATTTTGAAATTGAAAGATAATGGTACCTGGGATCCAATCTTATTCAGGAAGGGCATCCAGGTTTTATGGTCATGTTCATTCATTAAAAAAAGTAAAAATGAGAACATATATTCTATCCACCAGCTGGTGCATGCATGGGTTCGAGACAGAATAGTCAAACCAGATATTGAGATAGTGGCTTGCTGTGCACGAAGATTGTTGTCCCAGTCAATCACATTTCAATTCCAAAGTAAAGATTATGCCTTTCGACAAAAGCTTGTGCCACACATCAAAGCCAACTATCAGTATGCATCTGAAATGAGAATAAGAACAGCCTACACTGTTGATGAAGGAACCAATTTTGGATTAGTATACAATGAAAAAGGCTACTGGAAAGAAGCAGAAGAGCTGTTTGCCCAAGTAATGGAGACTAGAAAGAGAGTGCTTGGAGTAGAACATCCTCAAACACTGACTAGCATAGCTAACCTTGCATCAACATTTTGGAATCAGGGAAGGTGGAAGGAGGCAGAAGAATTATTTGTTATAGTTGTGGAGATGAGAAAAAAAGTGCTTGGAGCAGAACATCCTGACACACTAATCGGCATAGCCAACCTTGCCTCAACATACAGAAATCAGGGAAGGTGGAATCAGGCAGAAGCACTGCAGGTCTATTTAATGGACACCACAAAGAGGGTACTTGGGGTGGAACATCCAGATACTCTGAGAAGTATAGCAGACCTTGCCTCTACATACAGAGATAAGGGACAGTGGAAGGAAGCAGAAGTACTGGATGTCAAAGTAATGAATGCAAGAATTGTTGTGCTTGGAAAAGAGCACCCTGACACACTGAAGAGTATATCCAATCTTGCTATTACACTATGGAATCAGAGAAGATGGAAGGAGGCAGAAGAATACCATGCTAAAGTAATGGAGATCAGAAAAAGGGTGCTTGGAGAAGAACATCCTGATACTCTGAGCAGCATAGCTGATCTTGCATCCACATACAGAAATCAGGGACAGTGGAGGGAGGCAAAAGAGCTAGAGATTCAGGTAATGGAGACAAGGAAGAGAGTGCTTGGAGAAGAGCATCCTGACACACTGAATAGCATTTCTGATCTTGCGGTCACATTTTGGAATCAGGGAAGATGGAAGGAGGCAGAAGAGCTGCATGCCCAAGTGCTGAAGACAAGAGAGAGAGTGCTTGGAGCAGAACATCCTGACACACTGAGCAGCATAGCTAACCTTGCATCAACATTTTGGAGTCAGGGACAATGGAAGAAGGCAGAGGCCCTTGAGGTACAGGTGATACAGACAAGAAAAAGCATCCTTGGACCAGAACACCCTCACACCCTTACCAGCATAGCTAATCTTGCATCTACATACAGGAATCAAGGAAGGTGGAAGGAGGCAGAAGAACTGGAGGTCCAAGTGATAGAGATTAGATGGAGGGTACTTGGAGCAGAGCACCCTGATACACTGAAGAGTGTATCTAACCTTGCATCTACATTTTGGAATCAGGGAAAGTGGACAAAGGCACAAGAACTGGATGTCCAAGTACTGGAGATAAGAAAGAGGGTGCTTGGAGCAGAGCATCCAGATACACTGAACAGCACAGCCAATCTGGTATCAACATACAGGAGCCAGGGACAGTGGAAAGAGGCAGAAGAACTTGATGTCAAAGTAATGGAGATTAGAATGAGGGTGCTTGGTGAAGAGCATCCTGACACACTCAATAGCATATCCAATCTTGCAGTCACTTTATGGAATCAGGGAAGGTGGCAAGAGGCAAAAGAATTACATGTTCATGTGACTGAGACCAGAAAAAGGGTCCTTGGGGCAGAGCATCCTGACACACTGAGCAGCATGGCCAACCTTGCATCAGCATTCTGGAGTTTGGGACAATTGAATGAGGCAGAAGAACTAGAGATCAAAGTAATGGAGACAAGAAAGAGGGTACTTGGAACAGAGCATCCTGACACCCTGAATAGCATATCTAACCTTGCAGTCACATTTTGGAATCAGAGAAAGTGGAAGGAGGCAGAAGAACTGCATGTCCAAGTAGCAGATACAAGAAAGCGGGTGCTTGGAGCAGAACATCCTCACACACTGGACAGCATAGCCAACTTGTCATCCATATATCAAAATAGGGGACAGTGGAAGGAGGCAGAAGAGCTTGAGGTCCAAGTGAAGGGAACAAGAAATTAGAATCAAGGCAATGCTCAAACACTTACAAGAGAAGATCTGAGGTGTAATTAGCCAATCACACTGGCATTCAAGTTGTAAGAAAGAAAAGAGTATCATACTGTATATCATAATGTGCTAAGTACTAGCAGCATGCTGAACAGTTCAAGTTTGTATACAATAGTACTAAGTTACTGATTTAAAATTGCTTGTTTGGACCAGTTCATATGTTATAATTTGTAAATGAAAGTTATCTATTATTTTGAACAAAAACTCCTAGTAAGAGGCTATGTACTACCTAATATACTGAGTTGCCAGCTGATGGCATAATTGTAGACCATTCAAAAAAAAAAAAAAAATAGACAAATAGATGATGTCAATTTCCTAAAACAGGTAGGTATGGCAACAGAACCTGGACTGCCCCTTTTTGGATCAATGGATCAGCGGAGTTGTTAGCCAACCATCAAACAATGTCCAGCCAGCTGGTGTGACAGATTACAAACACCAATAGGGTGACCAAACAAAGGATTGTATGACGCCGTTGATAGCGCTCAACGTTCAACACTAACATTCAACATTGCAAACAACTGGCCCAGACAACACTCTAGCTCTCGTTCCCGTTAAAAGATGAGTTTCAGGATCAGTCCAATATACTTACTTCCCAGACACACCATGACCATCTGCAAACCAATCTAAGACTTTGACTGGGAAGACCACCACACTTGAGGTCGAGTCAAGGTTGAGTCCTCTGATACCATCGACAACGTAAAGGCCAAGATCCAAGACAAGAAGGGTGAGTCATTTTGTATGGGAATATCACTGGCAAGGCCCTTGTGCTTACCATAGCATTCTTCCTAACCAACAGCACCTCATCTTCGCTGTGTCACAACATCAGGATGGCCCTGACACCGCTCAATGTCTATCAGGAGTCAGTACTCCACCTCGTCCTTCGCCTGTGTGATGGAATGCAGATCTTCGTTGAAGACAATCGCCCTGGAGATCAAGCTGTCAGATACGGTTCTGGATTCTGGCTTTGACATCGTCAATAGAGAAGGGTGTGTCTTTTCCACTGTTCTCACATTATCTATTGTGATTTCATAACATACTAGTGCAGTGTTCCACTGGGTCATAAATTCCTCATCTTTGCCAGAAAACAACTCAACACACCCTCTTTGATTGCATCTGCGTAGTGGCATGCAGATTTTGTGAAGACCACAATTCGGGACAAGGCCAGATCAACAATGTCTCATCTTTGCTGGCAAGCAGCTTGAGGATGGCCGTATGCTTCTGACTACAACATTCAGAAGGAGTCAACACTCAACCTTGTCCTTCATCTTTTCGGAGACATGCAGATGATCATGTACCCTAGGGTTTCCAGTTTCACTGCCAATCTCGTGATGTATTAGCCTTGTATCTGTTGAATCTTTTTCTATCAAGCACCAGTCTTCATTCTGTACACATGTGACTTCAGTATATCAACTTGCTGCTGTAATTGCCTACATACATGAATGAAAGGAACATGTGTATGTGTATGTGCATGTGTCCATCAAATCATTTACTAGTAGCATGTCATGACCAGATAGTATATCAACTTGAACAGATATCTTGTGAAATACTCATGCAGCCCACTCATGTGGCTCCCCTATCAAGACGGGGGGGTCGACATAAACCAATTTGTGTGTCTCTTTGAACCAATTCCAATTTCCTGATGATTGACTGATTTCTCTATAGCGCTGAGAAATGAGTTGGATGGTCAGATCACATACTATTGGCATCTGGGGTTTCCTGACACCAAGATTGCTGATCATGCTTTGGATCATTTCGATTGTGATGTGTATGGATTGAGGTATTGTGTCAGGCATGTGTCCACAAATCTAAAGCTAAAGCCAATGATTGAATTGCAGCCAAAAGTCTGTTCAAAGGATCAGGAAAGATCTGGATCTCAAAGGAACAATACAACAAGCTGCCACCTTCAAAACTATTGCAGAGATCTACAAGGTTCTTCGAGCACGCTTTCCAACAATGGGAGCCAAATGGTAACCATTATCCGGCAAGAGTACTTGATTTGTGTTTCTGAGTAAGATTGTTCCTTGTGATGGATTGAGACTTAACATTATTGTACGATATAAGAAGCTAGTCAAGGAGTTCCTACTTCATGTTGAGCCTGAGTCTGTAGCAAAATGTAAACATGGTTGATTTAAACAGAAGCGGTTCTGGTCAGCAGGTGTCATGGAGTTTTGGTCGATTGACCAGCACGATAAGTGGGGAAGGTTTGGGTTATAGCTGCATCTCAGAATTGATCCATATCCTGGGTAATTTGCATGGCTCAATATTTGGTGGTGTAATCAGAACCCTCACCTTTCTTGTATTCCACAGCTTCAATTTGTCCAAGCGGCAATCACAATTGAACAATCTTCATTGACATCAGTGAAGAAGGCAACTTTCCTGCTTGAGGAGGTTATTGATGAAAATACAGAGGGGACATTTAGAAAGTATCTCAACAATGTTTCACCAGAGCCTCTACTGATGGAAACAAAGGAAGACGAAGAGCAGGTGAAATTTTTGGCATTTAGTCAACATGTGCAATACTAGAAGATGAAGAAGCAGGTGTTCATATCCGATTATCAAGGTAAACAATCCATGTCCTCTACAACTTAATTACTAACTCCCCCAGGTGGCAATACATTACTGAGTGATCCTCAGATTTCGTCAGCAGGGTAAGCATTGATGTTTCTGAGACTATTTCATATCTTAATCACATATTTCTAGTGTGCTGTCACACTAAAATTAATTAGTGTCCAGACGTCACCAGAACTTGATGTGTAGAACGGGCTAGCCTGGTCGTTCGTGGGTACGGTGTTATTCTTGACTTT
>QOVE01005561.1:0-11498 GCA_003521275.1 Tricholoma sp. MG99 | reverse complement strand
ATGAGGTGATAGTGGAGGAGATTCCCATTCCCGGTCTACCCATTTCTTCATCGTGGATGAAGACATGGCTTCTCCTAGATGAGAGGGATGAGTTGCGTGGCAAAGTTTTGATGAGTGTGGATCACAGATTCGCAGCAACGGAGGCGGACGAATTTGCTGGTGTTGAATTCTACGAGAATTGGATTGCTTATCTGAAGAACGAATGGCAGTACATTGAAACCGGCGCAGCCCTGCTCATCGACGAGAACACTGAAATAGTCATCTGCGGTATGCAGTCCAGAATGGGGTACCAAATATGAGGAGATATTCGGTGATGCTTGCATGTATAAATCATGAATTACATCGCACCCATGGCCCCGCCTAAATTGCGGAAGATCCATTCTGTAGCGTCGGTGTCAAGTTTATTTAATTTGATTAGCCGTGAGGATTCATGACAATATGCTGAACCATTCCAGCAAGATCGTTTGGTATAGCCGCGATGACGTCTTGTGCAAGTTCGTGAAGGCCTGTGGGGTCAAAAACGTACCACTTTTCCTGAAGGCCAAACGTGAAGTCTTGTCAGTACTTATTTATTACTGTGTGCATACGATGAAATCTTGCACCTCGAGTATCCAGCCAGCTACAAGTGGCGATCAAGAGCGCCAGCACGGTGAGACGAGTAATCCCATGGATGGGTTGGATTCGAAGGTCGTGTATTTTGGCTCTCGGCCGTAAGTAAAATCGACTGATCATGAGCGATGGTCGATAATCGATGATCGATGATCTGTGTGGTTGCCATTGGTCTCGCCCGGGCCCAGACTCTGGCCACGCTGATTGAGAGCGCATAATCACTGGCACGTGCATTTCTTCCGACCTCGGCGACATGTCGGACTCTAACGAAAAAGCTGCATCGCGTCATCGACTTGTCTCATAGTACCGTCTGCAATTAACATCTAGGG
Organism: Tricholoma sp. MG99; assembly: GCA_003521275.1. NCBI lineage: Eukaryota > Fungi > Basidiomycota > Agaricomycetes > Agaricales > Tricholomataceae > Tricholoma > Tricholoma sp. MG99. Next base: position 10,560 of record QOVE01005561.1, on the reverse strand, counting down.
AGGCCCACTTCCGTGACATGGTGTCGAGACGGCTGTATCTATGGATGTTACTCACAGCATCTTTGCTCCAAGCTGTGAGAGCGCACAAACACCATGACAAGCTCACCGAGGAAGAAGCGAATGCATCTGTGGATGCCATGTTATGGATCCATATATTTCTACAGGTTATGGTGTGGGGAATCCTATTCCCAATTGGCATGGTGTTAGGGATCACGAGGAGTAGATGGCATGTTCCACTCCAGGTGCGTTGTCAGACCTTGTTGATCACATATTTTGACTAAAGGACAGTATTTGTAGAGTGCTGGCCTTGCATTGACATTGGCAGGTTATTTTCTAGGTCACTCGCACAAGGGGCGGATGTTCTTGCCCTCTGTGCACGGCGATTTTGCCTCGATTCTGTTTGTGCCGATATTCGGACAATTGGCTCTAGGAATCTATCTCAAACTACATATTCACGAAAGAACTCTTAGACCATTTGCCGTTATCGCACATGGAGTTCTTGGAAGAATATATCCGATCCTTGGTTGGACGCAGATGATGTTTGGTGCTCTGACGTTCCGGGGGTATTGCCGTGGAGGAGCATTGGGTGTGTACCTGTGCAGCTATTTTCCAATCACCCTGTTCAAGTATATTGAAGGACAATGCCTTGCGCATTATTTAATGGGAAGTGCATTCATTGCGTATGGCTCGATTATGGCAATTTTGCTACTCGTAGGGGAAGCATGGGTAAGGCGCAGCGGCTACAGTCCAGAATGGTGGGATTCTTGGTAAGTTGTAAGAGTATATCTAAGCACCTTGTCTCACAAGTTTCAAGGGTAATTATGACCTGGGTAAGCAACATCACATTTTGCGTATATCAGGTCTAGATTTGTTTCTAGGGTATCGGTGAGTAAGTCATTCAAAGCGCAACGTACAGTTGCTTACTCTAGTGTAGTCAACACATTCACAGAACATCATGGATCAACCTGGTCTGTGAAGGATATGCAGCACACGTAAGTGCAAGTCAGCGATCTTACCGAGGAGATAGTCTTAGTACTGTCATTTTAGGATTCTCGGTGTTCTATGTGAGAGCCTCTGAGGGGCTGCTTCCTTTATTTCAGGAAACTTACCAAATTCCAGGGTTCACAGGGGGGATCTTAGGGATCTTCCTTGCACGGAACAACCAGCGAAACATTATTCCCTCCCTCATGTCAGTGACTCCTTCCTCGTGAAGCTTGGACGGGATGTAACAGACACAACATAGAATCATACTGACTGGCTGGGCAATGTCTGAACATGCGCAAGCTCTTATGCTTTCTACCAAGGTAACCAAAAGATCGTGCTCCTTATGTCCGTCGCCTAACTTATTTTTACAGGTCCATGCTGCGTTTGGAAGGACTCTGATGTTTGCTGGCGCTGCGCGCAATATCGAAATTTGCTTTATGGCAAACCCCTATATTTCATCGGAGAACACCTATGACGATGGCAACAGCGATCATACGCTCGCCGACACAAGTCCGTCGAATCGCGCACTGTATAGTTCGGTATCTGAAAGTGGCAACACTGCTGCTAAAGCCTTCCGTCATCTTCCGCCCTTCGTGAGTACAACCCATAAATACTGTAGCTCGTTGTGGTTCTGACTTCCTCGTGTAGTTGCTTGTCGCTTCTGGGTATGATCTGCCTATCTTGCCAAATCTCTAAATTAATGATCTTTGTAGGCTACTTTTCATATCGGCCACTGACGAAGAACTGAAGTTCGTCGATGATAATGGAATGGATCACGTAACATACATTTTGATCATGTTCAGGTGTGTTCTCCGTATGATTGATGATGAGTTCTCCTTAGAAGACTTCCCTGCAGCATCGCGTTTTTCTTGTACACCTTCATTGTCTTCCTCATTCATTTGTATTCCACCACCGGCCGCAACGCCGTCGATACTCAGCGTACCAAAAATGTCAATATTGAATTGATCCCAACGCCTACTCATTCGAAATGGTACGCTCGGGTCCCAAATACCGATCCTCGGTACCCCTTGGTTGGAAATCATGTAATAGGTGAAGATGAGGAGGCTGAATAATTCACATTCAGGATGTGTTCTGAATATAATTGCTATTATGTAGAATATTTAAATATCGGTGTTGTATCAGTGTGCTTTTAGCGACTACATTTGGTGCCCTACTCTTACCAGTGCTTGCGATACCGGCTGGTACATGCTAACGCCGGAGTCTCCGGCGTACGGTCGTCGGTAATTAGTAAGTACGCCGCGGCGTTGAACGCGTCATTACTTACATGGCTCTTGTCCTTTACACGATCTAACGACTCCCGATGTCAAATGCTGGCCAGACTGCTCTCCTGCTCGGTGCTACAGGCCAAGTTGGTCGGCACATCCTGAAAGAACTTCTCTCATCCCCGCATTTCACCAAAATTGGTGAATTCGGGCGGAAGGTGACAGACCTCGAGTCCGTCCCTGGGAAGGAAAAAGAAAAGGTAGTGCAGAAGACTATCAATTTCGAGAAGCTACAAGATGCAGAACTAGGAAAGGAGAAGTGGGATGTTGTGTTTATTTCGTTGGTATCATCCATCGCGTACCCCGCGAGCAAGCTAACTTGAACATCTAATATCCCGCAGGCTTGGGACCACAAGGAAGGATGCTGGAAGTGCTGAAGCGTTTGAGAAGATCGATAGAGAGTGAGTTGCTGCTTTGAACGTGAGCTGTGGTACTTGAGTTTATGGTATCCATTCGAATTTCGAATTCATAGGTACGTCATAAACGCTGCACGAGCCGCAAAAACGGATGCCCCTCAACGTCTTGTTTATATTTCGGTTTGTTATTTGTGCAACTCCCCTCGCCTGAAACAGGACCGCGACTGATAGTACCCTGGAATACTAGACAGCTGGCGCAGATCCTTCCTCGCATTTCCTGTATCTCAGGAGCAAAGGTTTGACCGAGCTCGGACTCGCAGAGCTAGGCTACGAGACGATTGTATTGAAAGCAGGGGTACTGGCTGGCACAAACAGGGGAGAAACACGGATTGGTGAATCCATTGCAACGTACGTATGCCATGCTTATCCCGACTCGGAGGACTGAGGCATCGAATATGTGCGCTATATCTTAGCTTTTTCACTGGACTTGCATCGCATTTCACCTCCAATCTGCAAATTCAGGTATGTATCATATACTCTCCTTTATAGACTCGGACCACAACAACCTGAACGCGATCGTAGGTATCGACTCTAGCAAAGAGTGCGGTCTTCGCAGGCAGACTAGGGTCAGCTGCACTCCCTGCAACAGCACAGGCTTCAAAGATAGGCAAAGGAACTGGACAATTCACGGTGATTGGAAATACAGGAGCCATCAATTTAGCCAAAGAGGCTTCCTAAACCGCTATACAGTGACACAGAAGTAATTACGGTACTGCTTACTATACTATCCCCTACTACTCAAAGTTGTTAACACCAGCAGGATCTTATTAGCATGCCAGTGTATTCAGAATTGAGACTAAAATACATCATGGCATGGCGGAATATTTTCTAATGCTCTAACAGCACGAACTTGAAGGTGCCAGTGTTAAAAATCTTATGTCTACGATGACCCATGAACTACACTGGTCTTGGAACAAGGCTGCGATGTAACTCCCAAGATACATTTTCGTCACTCTGGGTGTGGAAGTGCTAGCAGCCATGGTACAGCTGGCCACGGCCACCAAGTAGACATTTCAGCTCAGACAAACGTTGAAGTACCAATGAAGCCCGTCAGATATTGCCAGTGTCGGACAATCATATCTTGAAGAACATGCCAGGCAGGAAGCCAGTCTGGTAATGAAAAACTGTAGAATGGCGACCAACCTGGTCCCAAAGAGATTTACCTCGAACGCAGCCTCGGTCGTTTCTACACTCCAATGTTGATCTCGACCCAAGTACATTTTGTCAGTCACGTCTTCACCTGCCGGTGCGACTTTGAGCATGCGGGGGCGATCGCTGGCGTAAGAATGTTGGTCATTGGGTGCTCTCACTGTCAGTGATAAGTTGAGCCCCGAGTCTTGCACATTGACTTCGAGATACGTGTGGTACTGAGCGTCCAGCCGCGGCGCTGACAGTGGTGAAATATAAAGGACAAGCTGTTGTCAACTGACAAGCTGCACATTGCACGCCGTGACTGCAGCAGTGACACATGACACAGTGACCTGGCGTGTCTGATCAAAATCTCTGACCAGTGGCCTCCCTTTCTCCCTCACATTCTCGGAGCGTTTCTCCTACGTCTGTTCCAATGACGTCAAAGGGTTCATGGACTGTGCAAACCAGAAATCCCGTGTCTTTACGCCTTTACAAAGTATTGGGAAGTAATTTCGGGGACGATGCAACCAAAGAAGCACTACATACGCTTTCGGAACTCTATATAACACCGAAGCAATCTGCCGCGAGAGACCGTGTTCATCTAGAGTTCTCTGACGGAAATCTACCGGATTCTGAAGTGGAGAGAACTGCAAGCTCACGACCTGAAAATGTTTTATCAGAGTCTGTCCCAGGTGAATCGGCTGCTAAAGCGCGCAAGAACCTTAAAAGAGATATGGAAACCAAGCTTGCAGAAGGAAGTCGCCAGTTTCTGAAGGCTTTCGGAGAGGTGGATGAAGTGGGTTCGTTTGTGTAATATATCTTCCCTCGACTATAATTAACACCATCGACGGGCAGAAATTAAATGAATTGCAGCGGCATATTGGTGATATGAGACGGAGTTGTGATGATGCGGAGGCACGGCTCCTTCTGACTACAGAGGCAAGTAGGACTCTCCTGGAACGAGCAGGTAATCTGAGGGAAGAGAGGTGCGTGCATTGGTGCTATAGTCAGATTCTACGAATTGATTCCGCTTAGGCAAGAGGTGGAGAATAAGAAGTCTATCGTGACTTTATTCCTAGCTCGTTTTACGCTCAAGGACGAAGAAGTCGAAGCAATAACATCGAGAAATGTACCTATTGGCTCACAGTTTTTTGATGCCATGGACAAAACAGAACGGATTAGAGACGACTGCAGAGTCCTCATGGCTGGCGAAAATGGTGCTACGAAGGCTGGGTCAGCTCTTGTTAAATTGCATAATGGTCAGCTACTGATTAGAAGTCTAGCCTTGATATCATGGCGTCGACATCTTCGAACCTCGAAAAAGGTTACGAAAAAATTTCTCGTTGGTGTTCCCATGAGTTCCAGGTGATGGGCCGTGACATGCATGTGGACATCAGCCAGACGATGCGAGAGGCGATTGGGAGGTTAAGGAATTGTCCTGAATTACTTGCGTGCGTTGTCGGCAATCGCTTTTTTTACTCGTGGCTAACAAACTCGTATATCAGGGAAACTCTCGCTGTGTTTTCACAGACTCGACAAGCTACCCTCCTTTCTTCCTTCCTCACAGCGCTCACACGGGGAGGTCCTTCGGGTTTACCCAGGCCGATTGAACTACACGCCCACGATCCATTGCGGTATGTTGGAGACATGCTTGCATGGGTTCATCAAGCTATTGCTGCTGAACGGGAGCTCCTAGAAAGCTTGTTTGGCCTTAACAGTGATGGTAGGATGGTCGGCAGTGTCAGAGTTTTCGATGGTGACAGTGAGGAAGAGGAGTGGATACGAGAGTTGATGGACGCCTGTGTGGGGAAGCTATGCATGCCTCTCAAGGTAATGTTTCCCGTCGCCGCTTTTGCCTGTGAACTCAATCGTGGAATAGATTCGGGTACAACAGACAGTACGATCCCAGGAGAGCAGCATCATCTCATACAAAATTGCAAACCTCCTTCAGTTTTACTTGATTACGATGCGCCGAACTATCGGGGTAGATGCCTTTTTATCCAAGACTCTTTTAGAGTTAGGTGCTCCCACATCATACAATGAAATTGTTAACATTTGAGTCGACAGAATCACTGACGTTGCGTACAGCGTGTTCTACGAATCAATAGAACTCCAGGGACGAGCTCTTCTACGCGTTCCTCTGGTACGCAATTATATCCTTTCTCTTTATTTAGTTCTCACACAGATGATTTGATAGGACGTAAATGACCCTTCACTGAACCCTCCACTTGTGATTCTGGACCACACCCAAGTGTTGCGCGAGATTATGACCGTCTACCAATCCTCTTTTCTTGGAGAAGAGGAGCAGGCCGAGCAGGTCGCTGGTTTTGAGAAGATTCTTGATATCATGGTCGATCCCGCTATCGAAATGTGTACCAGTACTAGCGAAGAGAAGAAAAGGGTGCGGCCAAGATGGGACCAGGCCGTTTATGTCCTCAATTGTCTAAGCTATCTTCAGGTTGGACCACGACGCTGCGACATCAAATCCTATCATTTTACTGACTAATGTGGTTGGTGCAGAGTATCTTGGAGCCGTTCCCTTTCACACGTGAGAAGCAGCAGAAAGTGCAGAAGCTGATTGACGAACGAGTATCTACGCTTTCTGATGAGCATGTATGTCCCACTTTGCTATATTACTGCCCAAATATGACAACTGCATCTCTAGTTCACAAACATCATGGTCGATGCCGGGATCAGCCAAGTGGCTGAAACGTGCGCAGCACACCAAACAGATGTTAGTTTGCGTTTATCATTTACTTTTCAATATTGATTGAGATACAGGAACCATTATCTCACTTCCCTTCGACACTGCCTTTCGAGCTGCAGGCGGCCCTACGCAATTTTTCATTATGGCTGTCAGGCCCAGAGGTTGTGCAATCGCACCGTCTATCCCAACTCACCATGCAACGTCTGCACACGCAGATACACCACACTGCACTGGAGCGGGTGGTCCGCGCATACCAAAAGATATGCGAGGAAGTTAAAAATCCGGCAAATAAATATGAGGCTGCGTCAACGTTGCTAGGGAGCGAGAGGCCATTCGGTCAGGTTCATTTGTTATGGCAGATCTTTGGATTGGACGAGGAAGAAGCAGCAATTTAGATCAGAAGCTAACAGGGCATGAGCGTACCGCCAGCTCGCCATATGTAACAAGATCTTGCAGAATCTGTACATCGAGTGGCATTGCAGAACTATTTACTAGTTTTGGAAGTCGAATTTTATGCAAGCTCCCTGCCAGTGGTTTGGAACTGCAGACTCGTGTTTTGCCAGTATCTCTTAGCTCAGTCAGATTCACTCCTCCATTTGTATAAAGTACATAGTAATAAAAATATGGATATGTTACATATGTTTTCCAAGTAATTCATGAGCATGATATGTAGGGGGTAGCTATAAATGATTGGATGGCAGGAATCTGCAGGATAAATGATCGACAATATAGACAAGTGGAGCAACGAGAGCTGTGTGTATACTAGCATGCAGGGAAAGAGTTGACTACCAGCTGAATGAACAACAGAAGAACGGCAATAATGATAGACAATAAAATCACAAACGGCCAGAATGCAAGGTACGATCCACGCAATTGAACCATAAACGAGCGACAAAGAAAAACGACGGCTCTAACCCGGGCTACTCACATGCGAAGCTGGCCTCCACCCCGTTCCCGCTACAGCACCTGTCGTCGCAGAAGACGTGCCAGTGCCGGGCCTAGCACGATCCACAAACATCGACAGCGGAAAATTCAAGCTATACCTCTTCGTCAAGGTCTTCAACTTCTCATACGGCTTGACCGGCTGCCTCGTGGTCCCCCTCCCACCCTCAATCCCATTCCCATTCCCATTCCCATACTCCGCTCCATCAACACTCCCATTTATATTAGCATGTTCGTATACCCCTCCGCCCCGCACACGAGATGGAGACGCCGTTATTGCCCGTCTCCATACACTGTCACGATCTCCACGCTCCCCATTAGAGCGTGAATCAGGGTGGAGCCACGCCGACGGGATCCTCGCACCAGAGAACAATCGACTTCGACTTGGCCCTCTTCTCCCCCTCTCTCTTCCTCTTTGCTCCCCTTCGTTACCTCTCCCTCGTTCTGTCATGACCGTATCAAACGACGACGGGGTAAGCGGTGACGGCGGGAGGGGGAGCGATGTCGGGGAAAGTGGGGGCGAGAGTGGGACTGCAACTGCGTCGAGTGCGGTTTCAACGGACTGGCTTAAACGTTTTCTTGGGTCTGTCATGGTGGACCGCCGTGACTGGGAGTTTGAAAATCTCTTTTTGAGGGAACGGAGGACTGGCATAGGGGGGAGAGTGAATACGGGTGTGGATGGGGATGTAGGTGTACGGGGGGGCACCTGAACTTCATTGCTCTGATGGTAGCTCGGGGGCGGGACGTGGATGTCGTCTACAGTGACGGTAGGCGCGTAGGAAGAGTTTGAGTCTCTCCTCCCCCTCTCCAGAAATCGAGTCGTTGTCCTGGGAGAAGTAATATCGTCCAAGCTCGTCCTGCGGTACCGCCTGAATGAGGTCGATACATTCCTACTATGTGTCCTCAGATGGGAGATGGAATGAGACGACCCTGTCGAACCAGGCCACACAATATTCGACGACGGTTTCGGGGACGGGGCCAAGGGGAATGGAGGGCCCTGGCTGAACTCGAGAGGGATGTCAGGGACTGGCGGTTGGTCTTCGTCGTCCCGGGCTTGACCCTGGTTGTGCGGGGTCCCTGTCCTGGAACGGGAACGCGAGTGCGAGTGCGAGCGGGGAAGACGCAGACTGCTCTTGGACGTACGGGAGCTGCGTTTCCGAGCGGAGGTGACGAGGTTGAACTGGGTCGTATAAGCGCTGTCTGGAGATTTGGCACTGTGTGTGCTCTTGTTGCTAAGAATGCTAGCGGTATCGCTGGTGTCTTTATTTGAATGTTGAATAAGAGATAGGTGTTGGGGGCGGGGTTTGATTCGAATAATCGGAGCGGGGTTTGGATGCTGGGGAGTAGGTTGACTGATATGGCCATGTTCCATCGTTTCAGGGGAGGGTGTACCTGGCAGAGTCATGGGAGAGAGTGGTGAAAACACAGGTATAGGCTCCACTTGCATCAATGCGCCGGTGCTTGGAGTGGCCGGGGCTGATGGGCTCGGTATCAACACTTTTTCAGCTGTCCCGATGACGGCTTCCTCAATGTCGAACTCATGATCAGTCGAAGTGACATCCTCCGTGATGATGTCCATCTTTTTCGCAAGGCGTTCAGCCTCCTTCCACGCGTCATCCAGCTCTGCCTCCAGTTGTTCTATTCGCGTGTGAGCTACCTGAAGTTCAGACGACCGTCGTGCATAGCTTTTATTCAGCTACCGTTGCAGATATTAAGATTACACGACCTTCAACCCAAGACCAAGAACGTACTTTACGCAGGGCAACTGCGAGGGCGCTAGCCCAATGCAGATTAATCATTTGTTCAATCTGAGCAAGCTGGTCGCTATGGAGTAATAGCTCCTCCAAGACACGATCACACTCTGCGGTCGTCTGCGCGAGCTGTACCACAAGCTGGGACACCGCGTCGTTGGTCTTGTTGGCGCTATTATTCGTGCTAGAGCCGGACTCGGCACTGGAATTAATGGCCTGGAGCAACATGGTGCGGCGGTGCACGAGGAAACGGTATTTTGATTGCGTAACTGATTTCGAAGCGTTTAAGCGTTCAGCTTCGGCTGGCAGGGCGCGGTCCAAGTTTTCTAGGGAGAGAAGCCTAATGAAGGATTCGCGTGCAGTCAGACGGATAGCACGCGACACGAGCTCTTGGAGCTCTTGGGAGTTCAAGGTCCCTACACGACATGAGTACGATAGCGACATCAAATGAGTCAACTCACATAGTGCTGCCTCCAAAGGCAGACCTTTCCATTGCACTGCAACAGACTCAAAATTTAATTTAGGTGGTGGGGATAGCATGAAACGTTTAGGCGCAGGTTTGGGTTCAGAATGGAATGACTTGGGAGAAGGTGGTGGTGTTGGGCTCGGCTTTTCTGAGATCACAGGTAGCGGGGTCGCAACGAGGTTGATGGGAGAGGGAGTGGAAGAGGAGTCGCTGGGTAGGTCTTCTGGAGAGTTGGGAGACCGTTGTGCGCGCAGGCGTGGACCCATGGGGGACTGCAGGGGTCTACCTGAGAAACGGGAAAACCTGGGGTTAAAATTAGTCCCATCCGTGGGCGACATGGCCACCAGAATTACAGGCGCAAGGCCAACGTATGCCAGACGCTGAACGCTCGAGGTCAAGTTCAAATTTGACGACTTCCACGTCACTCCCAGAGTCCACGGTCCCTGATGTATCGATGATCACGAATAAACCAAACAAACTCCCGCGGATGTTCACGCTTCATTTATGAGGGACGGGGCTGAGCGCTGAGCCGGTGCACTCGGATCAGTATCCTATCCCCTTCCAAGTCTATGCCCACGGGAGCCAACGGGCAATGCAGAACCATGGTTACCTATGGTTACCCATGGCAAACAAAGCGTTCCAAAATATCGTCCAGTCTCGTCAGGTCTCGTCCAGTTCAATCGATATCAGAAAATTGTCTGTGGAGCACCCTGGTTAATTGTAAGCCGGTTCCTAACTTGACCATTTTAGGCTAGTTTACCTCTCCACTGACTCGGAAGTCGGGACCTGTCAGGACCCAGTGTGCCGCCTATTAGAGAGCGGTTATCTTTGCCTCAGTTGCAAGTTGAGTGAAAGCGCGCGGCGTCTTCTATCATTCATC
>QOVE01005552.1:0-15320 GCA_003521275.1 Tricholoma sp. MG99 | reverse complement strand
ATCACTCGGGACGTACTTCCTGCTTGTCGGCTCCAGTGCCAGATTGTCTGTCACGGTATCCTGCCAGGAGAAGAGCTGTTTCGAGAGCAAGCACAGAATTGACCTGCACATCGAAGATACGAATAAAATGATGTAGCGGGGACCAAACAAAAAGAAATGGACGCACCCAAGCCGTTCTCACCTGTAACCGATGAGCAACACGGACAGCACTGCTTTATATCCAACCCTGCCTAAATCCCAGCCTGGGCTCTCATCTTCAATCCTCGCGATGACCGTTCCGCACGTTTCTGGATTGATACAGTGTCGGTTTGTTCGGAAGAGAATCCGAAAAATTATCTAAATAAAGGTCCTGCCGCTCCTGCCAGTGTGGCCGAGCCACAAAGGATTTGCTATAAAAACCTCAAGAATGCTCGCAGGAGTCGCCTCATCAAGAGCTCTATAGTCAACCTCTTGCAGAGGGTGGTCGAGTTCGAGACAGGTGATAGTTTCGGCGAGGACTCCAGCCTCAGGCTGAGTATCAATTGGAGGAGGATCTGGCCGGTGAGGATAAGGGCTATTAGTGGGGGACTAGAAGTGGTCTGATTCTGACTCGGACTTGGTTGCTCGAACCACGGAGAAAAGACTGGATGAGCTTCAGCGCCTAGAAATTACGTACAAGTTCGAGTAGTTTATGAATATGCACACAACAGTTGATTTGGAGAAAGGTAAAGGAACATCATGATATACGCTATATTCCGAGTCCGAACGTCGAGCAGGAAGGAGACAGAGAAAGAAAGATAAGAACGAGACGAGACGCCTCCGAGTGATGGATCAATTGCAAGGCCCTGACTCCTGAGGCCTGATTACCAGTGAAGATTAAGGAGAGGATCTGATCCGATCTAGATGTTGAATGCAAGTATGTATACTCAACCTCCCTGCGTATGACCCGTCATGAATTAGACCCATTGTAGGATGAGTCGCCTAATGAGTGCACAGTTCCCCTTGCGGGTGTGAATCGAGGTGAAACTTATCATAAGGGCCACAAACATCGACAGTCGTTGTCCAAAGAAATACACAGAGTAAAACACTACACGTCAGTTTCCCTTGAAACCATACAACCACCGCGCATTTTCGTGCACAAGCAACCTCCTCCCTTAACTACCCGTCCACCCCTTTGGCTGCAATCCGAATTAGCACCACACACGACACTTGCAATAAAAATGAAAGAAGAGAGACACACCTTGACCTCATCCCCAAGCCTCCTAATAGCAACCGCCGGCGGCTCCGCCGTCTTCAAACCCGCCTCGCCCTCATCCCACGTATAGCTCTCAGCAATGGCGAGCTTCGTCCCATTGCAGTTGAACGACAGCGATGACAGGGGCCCGTCGAACCTCTGGTACTGCCGCAGCCGCTTTTTTACTTTGTGGTCCCAGATAGAGACAGTGGCGTCAGAGCCTGCGGAGGCGAATGTAGAATATCTAGGGTGGGGTTAGCGTGGGCGGGTGGAGAGGAAAGGAGAAAGGTACTTTGGATGGAAGGCGAGGGCGTTGACGGGCCAGACGTGGTCCACGTCGTCGATAGTTTGTCTATGGCATTTGAATGCGTATTTCTTCTCCTGTACGGCAGGTGACGGATCGAAATACTCTACCGCGATCCTGCCTTCGACAGACGCACAAGCATACCCTACACAACCACCCCATCACCATCATAATAAAGACTAAAAAAGGAAAACACTCACCTTCGCCATCAGGCATGCACGCCAACGACCTCGTCATATACTTGAGACTACTCTCGCGCTCCTGCGCGGGGGCGTCCATCTTCCTGATATCGTAGATATGGAATAGACGGCTGGCCATGGCAACTACGAGGGTGTGGTTCACCTGGTCGAGGTGGTAGATGCGCTCGGGGGTCTCGTGCGAGGATTGTTGCGCAGAGGAAGCGCGCGGGTCCCAGAAGCGGAGTGTGCGATCCCAGGAGCCGGTTATTAGTACGTCTAGAGGTGGGTGAGTGGTATGAAAGGGGGTAGAAGTTAGACTGGGACTTGTTTTTGCGTACTGGACTCTTGGGAGAATTTCATGCTGGATATACTATCAGTGTGTTGACCGAGCAGGCGCGGGCTCTCCGTTCCAAGATCCAGCCTGTACTTGAAGTTGTCAATAAGTGATACTGGCGACTAGGGGGTGCCAGTGGTTGACGTACTCTCTTACTGTAGTATCGAGCCCACCGCTATACGCATGTTTCGCATCGGAGAAGCAACAAGCAAGGACAGCTGCTCGATGGTCGAATTTGGCTCTTTGCTCGCCTTGATTATCTTTTTCGCCGACTGTGTAGAATCTGACTGTCTTTTGTGTGAATAATTTGTGTTAGTGGGAAGTTTGAGGAGCTGGTGAGGTGAACGTACCGTGTCCCATGATGATACGAGGAGTTGGTCTGGATCTGTAGGTGAGTATCGAACGCAGGAGATGCTGTCGTAGGGCGTGGAGGGAAGGAAATACTGTTCGAGACGGGCTGTTAGGATTGGGTTAGTTGGAGAGATGGGGAGAGCTTTGAGTTGCTTACTGGCCATCGTTTGTTTACAGTTTTGGTCCAAGGCAAAACTTTGGTGTGACCCTTGTAAAACGCATATACAAGCGCACACAACGCAATAGTTCAAGTTATATACCACCAAGTCCAGTAATGTGCGCGCCAATCTCTACTACTTCCTTTCTAATCTATTCATTATTTGACAGCTGTGCTCTGCAAGACTCCTTTTCCTCGTACTTTAACACCAAACAGCGAGTATGAGAATGGCTGTATAGGTGTTCAACGTTCAAGTTGATTTCAATCTCTCCGTTTATTCATCAGGAGTTGCTCACCTACTGTGGAGTCCCGGAAGGCACTATTTATCGGGAATGCACACGAAGTACTTGGCCCCTATGTACAACAATATCCCAATTCAACTGGCGGTCAAATGTACGCACGGTATCAACCAGTCGTTCAATTCTTAGGCATGGGCAAGTCTCGTTTGATCGACGAGCTTTCAGAGGAACATCTAGCCACTCCCATTAATCTCCGACCAGGAGACAGCAGGCGTATGATTCGGAAAATCGTTTTCTCGCAATGACATTGAGATTAATTAAATGTCAGGCCTGTTGTAGGGTTTCCACCCCGCGATGATCAAGCATGCAAATTTCTCATACACCCTTGATAGCGGACATGACTATATGCGGAGTATCACTTTTCTAATCGAATTTCTAAATATCACTTTGAATTGGTTGAAGACTAAACCGCCAGAAAATGTCTTGCTGAGGATTTCAGAAAACATGTGAACGCCGGTGAGACTTTTGAAACTCACGGACGGGGCGCAGACTATTTTTTCATGTCTTAGGTCACCCTAATTCGGTGGGTCTATGTTTTCCCCGTTATTCAATGTGCAGACAGTTTTTCTTTTCAACTACTGGATGGTGAATTCAATTTGAGACGCGTAGACGTCTTTGAATCCAATCAAAAGCACTCTAGTATCCATCTTTTGTCTAAGAACCTGAAAGCATCTCTTACTACCCAGGATATATCGCTCAGTATGGTTTCAACTCCTAAAAACATGTTTCTTCCCATGCTGAACGCGAGTGCCAGATGTTGCCCTCCAGTTGACTTTGCAGAGAGCTGTCCGAGACATATTGAACTTCTTGGATACCCAATCTACCAGATGTCGACCTTTGGTTAAAACAGGCTGCTCCGTTCGTCATATTTGCGTTCGACGATCACACTTTGGGTTATCCCGAAGGCATGCCACCGTGTTATCTGAAATGAGGCGAGCAATTCGATCAGTCGATTTTCATCCGGTCTTCGCGCTGTTCCTCTCAACCATGAGCGCAATTCAAAATTTCATACCTCCAGCAAAGAATGGCGGTGATCGATCTACACTAGCTATTCCGAAACCTTCTCGCATTCCTCCATTCACCAAATTTGGATTGCAAAGACGGCATAATCTCCGTTGTTGCTGAACACGTGGGCGGCGATGTTCCCGCCATCTTGGGCGTTCTATAGCCAATGTATGCGAAGAGAGCAGGAGACTTGTAAATGCTTTCTATGAGCATTGTTGGGTACTGAGGTAAGACTCCGCAGCGACGTACATAACTCCACGCTACTACGTACGTACTACTTGAATTATAATAAGTAGTTCCAGACTTCCAGTTTATAGTACAGAGCCCAAGTCATTTCTTATGCCAGTGGTTTTTCCTACTTTTAAAGATAGCACGCGCCATCTTTTGTACTAAGTTTATGTGGCTTCCTGCATTTTCCGAATCCCGAACCATCCGGCAAGTCTATCCACGGCCTAAAACCATCGTTTGTTTCTTTAAAAGAGCATGCGCCTTCGGTCATCCGGACACGAGAACCCTTACAGCTGATCATCAGGGAACGTGATTTCGGCGTCAATATTGCTGAGCTACTCGAACAGAGACTGGCCACACTTACGTAGGCTCGGCCGCCCCCCATACTACGAGGACTCCACTGGCAAGAAAGGATAGCAGTGTGGCGCAAATAGCTTTCATCTTCATCTGACTTGCAGATGTATAAGTATTGAGTGGTGAACGAGAAGATCACCTGAGCTTCTGCTGGATGGGAGGCTCAGTCAGAGAAATAGTTCGCCATTTTATGTAAACGCCACTAAGGCAACATACGTGTTACTAATTGAATGCTAGTGCACGTTTCGAAAATTCTTCCT
This sequence comes from Tricholoma sp. MG99, assembly GCA_003521275.1. Lineage (NCBI taxonomy): Eukaryota > Fungi > Basidiomycota > Agaricomycetes > Agaricales > Tricholomataceae > Tricholoma > Tricholoma sp. MG99. Next base: position 10,636 of record QOVE01005552.1, on the reverse strand, counting down.
ATTCACCGTGACAACGTCGAACGAGGTGAGCTCATCCGATCCCTGAACAGGCTGAACTGGAGCAGAGCCTCATGTTCAACTGTAACTTAAAGTTGTAACACGCGTCACTATGTAATATAGCTACCATATATCACTGACACAACGGGCAAGTTCCGGCCCGCGGTTGACTCGCAGTTGAACTTGGCACGCAAGTTCGTGTTGACTGAAGCTTGCACCTCGAATAGGGCTGCACACCGTAACCGTAGTACTTGACGGTTAGACGGTGCCGTCATACGGTTACTACCGTACCGTCGCCGTGAGGACTTCCCAGGTTGGTCAACGGTACGGAAAACAACCGTTAAGTGCCGTAAAATACGGCCGTAAACGGCATTCAACGGTTGACGGATTAGGTAACTTGAAATCAAACTTTATTTGTTTTGATCAAACACCAATCGCTCACCATTTATCAAGGACGACTCACCATCAAGACGACTCACATCAACACCGAGAAAGTCATGTAGATTTGATTTGAAATACATTCCTCATTTCTCCATCTAACTTTTTTGGTTCATGAGTGTGCAACTGTCCATTTTTCTGTTTCCCCAATGGCCAATTAGTTTTTTTTTTTTTTTTTTTTTGCAGTGACTCTGGGAATGTTCCGACATGATGCCAATCAATGAGATGGATAGACTAATTTATCGCTGATTTATCACTATTTTCAGGTATATTTGGGGTATAGGACACATAACTTAGGCTCCTGAATGGCATGGTTAACCTGGCATGATAGCAACAGATGCAAGTGAGTTCATGGCCTCACCGAGATCACCTTTTTTGCTATAAAGACTTGGGCAGGAATGGGATACAGGGATCTAATATTCAACTACCTACTTCCATCAGCAATGTCTGATTGATCTACATAGCACTACATAGCACTCCATAGTGCCATAGTGTCATAGCATAGTTCTTTGACTCTGTAGCATTCTATAGCATCCTATATAGTCTATAGAGTCTGATATGTTCACTATGTAATGATATGTTGTGCTCTGTAGCACTCTCAAGACTATGTTCTGTCAGCAAAAATATATTATTTATTTTGATCCTCAGTATGAGGGCAGTCATAAATTTGTTGAAAATAAAATCTATTTCAAAATACTAATATTACTACCTGACGTGCTTATCAAAGTCCTACATATGCTAATGAACAAAAAAAAGAACTGAAAACCACCCACAGAGCAGGTCTTGCTGGGTTGTCGGCTCTTGCACCCCTCACAGACACAGATACCATGGTAGCCACCTGCGTTCCTTCAAATGGTTGTTTGTGGGTGGGGGGCTGGGTGCTGGGTTTTGTGTTGCCTTGCATCATTCTTGTTTCACATTGACTCTTGAGGGTGTACCCACAAAGCCACCCTATGAGCAGTTGCTCGTAGGTATGGTGGGCAGTATTGTGTTGGTCTTCGTCCCATGGTCTTGAACCTCGTCGACATCTGCATCATCATTGGTTCTAGCACCCACAAACCACCCTACGAGCAGAGGCTCATAGGGCTGGAAGGAGGTGCTGATCATGTGTTGGTGGGGCCATTGAGAGCTATCGCCAGCAATGCACCCTGCGAGCAGGAACTCACAGGCATGGGGAGGGGTGCTGGGGAGGGCAGTGTTGTGTCACAGGAAGTAATTCCGGTTTGGGGGATTGAGGGTGTTAGTTATGACGTGGCATGGGATAGGTTGGGGTAGGTGCTTACCTGGCTCTCCTAGCACCGCTCCATGATCTCTTGACCATCTTGACCATAACAAGGCAGTTAATTAGTTCATAAGAACAAAAAATGAACAAAATAAATAATTGCTTACCTCAGGGCCCAAACATCTTCCCCATTATGTGTGAAATAGCTGGTTGGCATGATGGGCAGCACTGGAAACATGGAGCATGACAAGGGATGGTGGTGGTACTGGAGAGAGGAAGGCAGCAGCGGGGCCAGTGTCAGGACAAAAGAGGCGAGAGTGAAAAGGGGGATGGTAGTTGGTGAGGAAGGAGGAGGAAGGATGGTTCAAGAATTTTTTGTCAAAATCAACATACATGTGACTTTGTATTTAGGGCAGGGTTGCTCAACTTTGTTCAAAAAATGAAAATGCCATGTGGATAACGCCATGCAGCAGTTTTCAGAAAATAAAAGGGGTTAAAGCTAGGTAGCACTATATTAACGACTGTCCTTGCTATGAAATGCTATGAGTCACTATGAGGCTATGGGAAAATGTGTGTTTGCTATGGCTTGCTATGGTTTGGTGTAGGAATAACCCTGACATTGCTGATGTCAAATATGGAAGATCAACCTGCACTCAGAACAGATGGCAAGCTACTTGACACATCACAAATAGAGTGGTTCCACAATCCTGATGATTCCATCCTATGTGACTGATCGCCATTCCACAAGGTACAATATCAATTTTGTTCACTTCTTTTCAAGTTATTGCAAATTTCTTCTTTCTGACATAATACAGGTTTGGCTGTTGCAGTAGAGCACATTTTTTCGGGTGGTTGTAATACCATTTCTCTTCATCGTGCAAGTCTTCATGCTAATACTATTCATATACTGATGCTTGTAACTTGAAAGAGACGGGTACATGTGGTTCATGCAAAATCTGCATAGATTTTTAACACACTGTATCAAATATATATATCTTGTTCACTGTTTTCCACTGTCAACAGCTGCAATATAACTGTGCTGTAGCCATCGGTAGTCCCAGAAACTATCTTGATGGATGGTTGATGACTCAACCATATCATATTCAACCGTCAATTAGAGAATGGCAAGGGTAACTCTGGGGTATTTTTTGGCTACCCTTACCCCTACCCTCCAAAACCCCTTACCCCTTGGAAGGGTCAGGGTTTTGAGGGGTATGGGTAAGGGTATGGAGGGGTATGGAGGGTACACAATACCCCCAGGGTAGTGTACCAGGGTCTTGTCAGAAGAGTGACTCAAATCATATTTACTATGAATTTTTTCATGAAAAATGAACTTCTTTGGTATTATAAGAGCACTGTCACTGCTGGCACTGACCTGTGTTTCCCACAGAAACACAGCCTGAGAAACTTGTTTTAGGACTTCTGATGTGTATATCCTTTGGATATTTTTAATATGTATGTAAAAGAAATATCAGGACAATATTTTACATGTATCCAAGCTGTATTTGCAAGGAACATAAAAGGTGTATTCTACAATGTTTCTTTCAAATCCTTTCTGGAAACATTTTTCATCTTCCCTTTGTGTAGGATAAAGAAACACTTTTCATGTAATTATGGCTGTATCTGCAGAAAACATGTAACATGTAATTTTCTTATGTGTTTCCTAGGGATACATGTGTAACCATGGCAACCCCTTTGTTCTTTGCATGTATCCATAGAAAACACATAATAAAAATATATGTTAAATGTTTTCTGCAGATACAGCCATAATTATATGAAAAGTGTTTCTTTATCTTACACAAAGGGAACATGAAAAATGTTTCCAGAAAGGATCTGAAAGAAACATTGTAGAATACACCTTTTATGTTCCTTGCAGATACAGCTTGGATACATGTAAAATATTTTTCTGATATTTCTTTTACATACATATTAAGAATATCCAAAGGATATACACATTAGTACTAGTCCTAAAACAAGTTTCTCAGGCTGTGTTTCTGTGGGAAACACAGGTCAGTGCCAGCAGTGTGTATGGTAACTGTTATATATGAGACTGGTACTCAGGCACAAATATTAAAAGCAGCCATCCAGTAGCAGTGAATGTTGTCCATGACATCACCCTCTTTACATGCTCTGACAGGCTTTATGCATCCACCAACACCTCCAATCTCATGCAAACCATTGAAAACCTGTTCATGTTTCACCTGAACATGTGCCAAAGTGTTTCTTATTGGTGATGGACTGTTGGAACCATAACAGTAACACATTTTCAGTTTGCAACAGTTATGTACAAATTGTAAATCATATAACAGTTTATTCTATCCAAAACTTAGCACAACCATCAGGAAATCAGAGCGGTGTTGGTATATCTGCATAGTATTTGTAAGCATCAAACAGAGTGATGCATGTTTATTTTGCAATATAATTAATTACACAAGTGTCACAAGGATTGTACTGTTTGTCCACTTGTTCGAACCATTGTGGCAATTGCAAATGTGTTCAATGTTAAAATGAATTGTGCACAGCCACAACCCCGTGGGCTCAACAAAATTCAAAAACCCATTCATGAGGAGGTCCTGTGGCTACTATACTATGTGATTCAAGACAACATAAGAACTGAGACTTACCTAAGACCTTAAGTGAGAGCAATGAGTGAATATATATAAACTTACATGACTTGATTTACTATGTACTAGTGAAGTAGTTGACTTGAAACTGAAGTGTACTAGAATTACAAAAAAAATTACAATAGATTTTTCATTCTTAAGACCTGTCATGATAATTAATTATAAGGCATTGCCATTGCTATCAGCCTGATGAAGATGGCTGCATATTGACATTCCATCAACCCACTCTACGTTAATATAGCATTATAAAGTGGTTTGCAAGAATTGGGCTCATTATATTAAATTATGCATATTGTACTCATGTTATGACCTTATCAAGCTATATCAAAATATCCTCAAATTTGTGATGACCTGACAACCCAGTGTATAGAAGTCCTGGTGCAAACTATGTTTATTATATGCCCTACATTCAGTGATTATACCTACCCTCAGACCCCTCCCAAGGGTAAGGGTTGGCTGAGGGTATAAATTCTGTACCCTCACCCTACCCTCACCCACCCTTGACAAATACCCCCAGAGTTTGGCATACCCCTGCCATTCACTACCATCAATCATATGGCCATAACTGTAAAACGGACAGTGTACAGCCCTAACCTTGAATCCCAGTGCCAGTGACTCAGGGATTTGTACACACTATGTACTACTAGTCAGAAACTAGTGAGGGATGCCAAGACTCAGAGGTCATGACAATTGTCTTCCTTTACTTTAAATAGGTACAGGCCTAGGTAGCAGGCAGTGCTATAGTGCTAGATCATGTTATTACCTGCTTCTTCTGTTTAACATTATTACTGCTATGTAGTACTCAATGGTACCCATCTCTGCATGTGACTTTAAAGGACTAGCTTGAATTTATCGAAATTATTATTGCTCTCTTCATAAAAAAAGGCACTTGTGTAAATAAATAAAAATAAGTTTTGACTGTGTCACGCTATCGCATGGTGCCCAAGCTCCATGTCTCAACACTACTCATCCATCCAGCACCATGCCTGACTCACAATCCGCTCATGATGGTTCTGACAGTGACCCTGAGGGTGATAACGGTGTGCTATTCCTTGTAATGCTGTCTGACTACTGATACCCATTATCTATCAGTGAGCTTGCACAATGACAGAAAAGGCATTCAAATCAGTGCTATGCTTTTTGGTGTTCTTTAGCCCCATAAGGCTGGTGACAAGAAGAGGCGCACCAATGCAAAACCACCTGTTACCACCAAAGTGGTCTACATGCATGAGAAGACAAAATTTCTTGATGGCCTTGTTCAGATCATTGGTTGAGCCTTGAACCGGAAGGACCTATGCAAAGGAGGTCTGGATGAGCATGAGAATCTGAGTGAATGAACAGCTGCTTTTTTTTCACTTGAGTACACCATTCTCTGCACCCAGCTGAAGGATGTCAAGCTTTGCTCTGAAGGTGACTGGATAACTTTCCTCAAAGAGGCTGAGAAGAAAGCTGCGGCACAGGGAAAACTGGTGATCAGATAGAAGAAGGTAAACATATCCAACCAACGATACAGGAGGCATGGCAAGCTGACTTTGATGTCAGATGCAGATGGTTGAGAATGAGGATACAGATCAATCAAACTTAGAGGGCTCAGATGATGAGGATGAGAGACTGAAGAAGAAGAAGAAAATGAAGAAGATATGTAACATTGCTTGTGGTGGTACCACTGCTCACTAACTGTATATGAAGCATGTTCCAATGGACAAGGAGAAAAATCAAAACCTGATTATCAAGCACCTCACTGAAATACATATGTGTGAAGACCACAAGTGCTCTTTCACAGGCCCATGTTGGGTTCAGCCTGACAACACAACACATATACACCTCACTCACCTTCATCTCCAAACCTAGGCTGCAGCTATTGTCAGACCTAAGTATCTCATACATTTGTTGATCTTCCTGATGCATCTCATCCTGTAGGATCCTGTTCTTGAAGGTGTTGATGAGAAAAACCCATCAAACATGCTTGAAATTTTTTGATTCAACAGCAACAAATGCGACTGCAGACATAACCACAATGGCAAAGCACCATGCTGCAGCCAGTACTATAAGTACCAGGTCAAATGTTTATGTCAGCTTTGATGGCCTGGTGGAAATCCTTCATGGTCCACTGGTGCAGCCTGGTATGTGCATGGCTATGCCAGAATCTCCAAAGTGGGTTGTCAACCCCTCAAAATGGCTGAAGATGTCTCTCAATGGCTTCTGCAAGGACTATGAAATTCTGGAACTGCTCCATGACAAACTTCAAAAGCTCTGTGTTCAAGGTCCTCATGCTCTTTGCTGGATCAGTGATGATAATCTTCATCAGGAAGGTGGCCTCATGCTTGGTGAACTGGGAACTTATGTGATGCCAAACAACATTGCAAAAATCACTGTACTTGGGACGACTGACTTGGACTTCTATCTTACTGTTGCGCTCATGTTTTTTCACTCATGCTTGACTTTCTTGCTACTGAAATTACTGTACATGTATTCCTTGCCTCATGTCCATGTCCTGTTATATTGTAATTATGTTTTTGCAACAGCATGCTCAACCCACATAGTAACCAGAATGTTGAAAGCAACCCCATGACATCTCTGGTTTGATGCATGAACATGCTTCATGAAGCTCCAAGTCAAGTTCTTCTTCATGATAAAATGAGAGACCCTGACAGTGCAGATGAGCTTTGATGGCTGAAAATGCAGGTTCGATTGGGTTGTAGTCAGGTGAGTAGGGTGGAAGATATTCAGTGCGGCAGCCTGGACATTGGCATCAGTGAAGTATCATGAAGACTTTCAATAATTACCATAGCTTTCTATGAGATCTGTAATGTCATCATGGTGGTGCATGCAGGTGTTATCCATGATAAGCATACTATGGGACTGGGATATGGTGTTGTGAGGGGCAGCTAAGAGTGAAGCATACAATTCAAAATGAGCATGTCACACGAACATTGAAAGGACTCACCAGATCTTCTCAGAGGAAGGTGAGAAAGAGGTCACGATTAAAAGATCCTTCAACAACTTGAGCCACAACAATGCCTTCATCCAACACCATGCCAGCCAGCATTGAGAAATGGTGCTTGCAAACAAATGGCTGCCTGACCTCGACCTGTGTTCCTCTCTCTGAATGACCCCATAGCCAAGCATATGTCCAATCATCTGTCACGATCACGGAATGGGGGGCACATAACTGATATAAAAAAGCATGCTGTTGTCACAGAGGTCGTGCATAGTGGTGCTAGCAGTGGGCACAGCAGTGTGATGATGGAGCTACGGAGATGATGCAGGAATTACACAGTGGAGCAGGGAACATGTAGTGGACTCAAAATTTGCTTGCAGACATAGCTGTCAGTAAACATAAGCCTACTTGTACGAGAGGGGGATGTGCACAGCTACAGGGAACTGGGACAGATGGGCCTTTGGCTTCAACCATGCTGAGCAAGCCGGTTGCACCCTGGTCTAGCGACAGGGCCCTGGATTCTGGACAAATGAGAAGAGAGGGGAGGACAAAAGTACAGATGAGATAGATATCAATCACAGAGTATGGCGGAGCTAGGCATGGGAATGGCTGGCACAGCAGCATGTACAGCATGATGGAGACAACACATGGAGCAATACAATGAGACTACAAAATAGCATGGAGTACAACACACAATGAATGCTGGAACAAAGCCGAAAACAGAGTTTGACTTGAAGTTGATTTGAAGTTGATAATGAATCTAAAGCAAAGTACAAGTGCAGCTAACTACTTTATAGTGAAGGGAAAAATGTATGCCTTCACATATGTAGTTGATGTCGGTCCACCTTAGCTTTGTAGCATAGGTGGATGCCAAAAAACTGAAGTGAGTATATAACAGGATTGCATGTATTGATAACCATTCAAGCTGATATTCAAGTGAGACAAATTGCACAGCAGGTTTTCACAGCGAGCGAGAGCGGAGATAACCATAGCACACATGTTTTACATAAATTTCCTTACATGCTTGTGTGTGTAGTATGGGAGTCATCTGTTCCTCAACAGGACCGCAATGGTAAACTATCCTATCCTATCCTATCCTATGGAGCAGCGACGGCACTATTATGTAAGCACAGAATGGAATACTAAACTGAACAGGGGTAGGAATGGTGTAGATAACAGAATGAGGGATTTAATAAACATTATGAAATACAAATGTGTGGGGGTCAAAATAACACCGAGAGTGGCACAAAGGTGGCAGGATGACTAAGGTGGAATGCAGGCACATGGGACATGCACTATTAATAGCAGAAGCACGGGGGACAAATGCCAGATGGCAGAATATGGAGCAACATGACTAGAAGTGGCATGATGTTGAAATGAGAGATTGCCAAACTCTTGCTGAAGCGGTGGCTGTGCTGCACCCTGGGTGCGGGAACACCCTAATGCAGCAGAGTTTGGCAGAGGTATGGAGAATGACATGGACCACAGAGTTACATGCAAAGTGCACAGAAATGTGTTGGAAGGTGTTCTGGAGCTCAGAACTGACTCAGGAGACACAGGGATGGCTCAGGGAGTGTGGGGAAGTGTGCGGAGGGGTCACAGAGGTGCTAGGGATTGTGGGAATGATGGTGAGATCTGTTGAGATTTTGAGCTCAGCCCTCAGTTGCCTGCAGTCACGGTAATATTTTCTTGTTATGTGTTACATTCTATTTATGGATTACTATGTATCTATGTTACAGTTTCACTTGATGCATATCATAGATATTATTTATTATTTACTGATTAGTATATAAAGCTTGTGTATCATAGTAGTTGTGCTTTTCGAGCACTTATACAAATGGGCTCTGCTAGAGTTGGTCGTCTGCAGCTTCTGGGTGAGGCCTCTGCTTTGAGGAAAATTCCAACAGAGATCATGTGATAGTGAGGGGGCAAGTATGGAACATGACATCATCCTTTGATACCTCATCCAGTGCAATGATATAGGAAGCTGGATACTGAGCAATTCAACAAATGAAGTCGGCCTGTTTAATTGGATCTTGTTTGGAAGCAAGTTTCTGTACCCTCTTGATGCTGAGCCCTGCCCTGCAAAGTTCATGATGAATTGTTGTCATCAATAACAAGAGCAGCCAGTATTGGTTGAGTTGAGATTGATACTCATCAAGAAACAGGGTTGGCTTGTGATGTGCAAGTTGAATCAAATAGTGGATGTCCCCAGGAATGGCTTTGTGAGGATGTCCTCTGGCAATGGCTTGAGCTTTTTCCATGGAATTTAAGTGATGATATCTCTTCTGGACATGGTAGAAGGTCCTGTGAGAAAATTGAACGATACTGAGGATATCAGTGATTGTATCATGGCCATGAGTACTGAGTCTGAGAGCAGCCATTTTGAGGTCATTGCTGATACAATGATTGCCCATATTGACTGGACAGGAGCTCAACAAGAACAGAATGGAACTTGGGCATCGCAGCACATGACTTGCATAAACTTTTATTTATTTACATGAGTGTCATTATTTATGAAAAGTGCAAATAAGTATGTAACAAACACCATGATACTCATCACTCATGATCAGGAGCTACAAAATGGGTTCAACTTTGTATATTCTGGTGGCATATATAGTGCTTTGAGGACTGGTCTGGTCCAGTTTTTTACCCCAAATGAGGAAGGAACTGGTTCATATTTTCTTCATATCTTGGCAAAACCAGACTGAACTGCTTAAGACTGGTCCATATAACAGGTAAGGTAAGGACCAGACTGGTTTGAACTGGTTATAACTGGTGTAGCCCAGAAGGAGATACACCTCACAAGTCGAACATGTTTGACATGTGAGTGATTTTCTGAAAGGGGTTTTATAAACTACAACTTGTGTTAGGAACAAAAGTTGTAGCCTAGGAGGGGATACACCTCACAGGTCAAGCATATTCAACCTGTGAGGCTGCCATTAGAATTGTGTGGACATTGAACCATCAGTCCTGGTTTGAACCAGTTTAGACTGGTTCTTTGCCAGTTCAACTACTAATCTACAAATGGAAGGACTGATAACTGGACCGTTCTTGAACTGACTAGAACTGTGAATTGCGGTCCTATAGGACCAGTTGAAGGTTTGGTCCAGTGCTTGGTCTTTGTCCAGTTCTAAGGACCGGACCTCAAAGCACTAGGTGTATATTCTGGTAGTGACTGCACTGATTGATCTTCACTATTATTCTCATATGCCAGAGGTGCCACAGCTATTAGCTCACACTGAAGCTCACATTGAAGCAATACTTGCTCAACTGGAGGACTTCGAGATGGATTCACCGAATGTATGTCACTGCAATGCTGCCTGGTCCTCTGTCTTTGCCTGACAAGAAGCACAGCAATGATGGCAGCAATGATGACAACTATACCCCCAATGACACCCCCAGCAATGGCAC
>QOVE01005539.1:0-10108 GCA_003521275.1 Tricholoma sp. MG99 | reverse complement strand
TTACTGATGACTTTGAGGGCCACAAGCTTCTCGGTGCGTTTGTCTCGGACTAGATAGATGCGTGCCGACCCACCCGTCCCAAGCAGTTTCAAAAAATCAAAATCAGTCAAATTGCGGCTAGAGGAGGGTGAAGCAGAGCATTGCAAAGAATTAGCAGAAGATTGCAAGGAAGTAGCAGAAGATTGCGGCGAGATAGCAGAAGATTGCGAAGAGATAGAAGATTGCGACGAGATAGTAGTAGCTATGGAATCATCTGAAGACTGAGGGAGGGTGACATTATTGCTATTATGCTGTGGTCGTGGAGAAAATAGTCAGTCTCCAATGACAGTGAGAAAATGACTTGACGACATACGGAAGTACTAGAAAAAGGTGAAGTGAGAGAGGAAGCCGAGATGTTACGGGTGGTGTCGACAGAGTGGGAGTACGGGGAGTTATTTCGATTGTACTTGTAAATTTGTGCAAAAGGGTCAGCCTCCCACGATGACGAGAAGAATAGTGAGGACGTACAGAAGCACCGGTATAAGAAGAATCTGGAGAAGAGGCCAAGAAATTACGCGGGGTATCCATAGATTCGTAGCAAGAAGATTTATTGTCCTGCGGATGACGGTGAGTCAGTATCTTATGATGAGAGAAAGTGATGTGATAACATACGGAAGCAAGAGAAGAACCTAGACGAGAGACAGAGAAATTACGAGGGGGACCGACAGATTCGGAACGGGAAGATGCATTACCCTTTATATTGCAGAGAGTGGATCAGTTTCTTATGGTGGTAAGGGAGCAGACTCCAGTGACATACGGAAGCAAAGAAAGAAGTAGCCAGAGAATAGCCACAGACATTACGAGGAGCACTGATAGAATGAGAGTAGAAAGATTCATTATCCCGAGAATTCTAAAAAATATAATCAGTATCCAACGATGGTCAGAAAGCAAAGTTTCGATGACATACGGAAGTAATAGAAGAAGGATCCAGAGAAGCAGTAGAAACATTGCGAGCGACATTGATCGACTTGGAGTATGACGAGATATTACGATTATTATTCTGCGCATCGCCAGGACAATGGGTCAGCCTCATATAGACGAAGTACACTGAAGACTCACAACACGACGAACGGAACGAAGGCTTGTTGGAGGGGGTGTACTGATACTGATGGCGGTGTTGGACTATAGGATTCAGGAATAGTGTCAGCCCATGGTGACTCTAGATTGAAATGATGTCCTGAAACGCGTACCCTCATATTTTGAGGAACGAATCTTATGGGATCGGAGGGACGGGCTCGAGGATTGCGGACCATGACATTTTTGATCTGTGAAGGAGGATTATATATGATCTGGTTATTCTATGGGGTTGAGAGCATATATGTTAGCCTCCAACAACATCGAGTAAGCACTGTATGAAGACTTACAGATGCGAAAGTAGATGTGATAACGGACCTTGACGACATTGTTGCTGATAACAGGTTTAAGCTTGCTGAAAAACTTGAAGACTGTGAAAACCGCGAAGAACAATGTAGAGCGAAGACAAGGACCAAAGAGGGGCTGAAGAGGCAGTCTGAAGCTTATATACCAGGCGCATTATGAACTGGACTGGCAGTGGAAGTATGTCTCAGAATAATAGAAGCATTTAACGAAATAGGCAATTCAGTGCGGTATATGTGGCCTCCATCATATAGACCCTTTCATTATCATATAGACCATTTCATTGTCCCAGCAAAAGGTGCCCTTGAAGCGCGGTCCACTGAGGTGTCCGAGAGCCAGCCTAGATGGCAGATTTTACAGAGAGTCGGACACTAAGACGCGCCAAACATATGGAACCGAGTTGTAGAATGCTTGAAGGTCATCCGTAGCGCTAGTCAAGATCTAAACACTCAGGCAGCAGGCTGGCAATCATTGTCGTCGCCGTCGCGCGCCAGTGAGTCGCGGATCGGAAGAACTGCCAGTGCGACTCATGGTTTTGTCGATGACTAATCCACGATGGACTCATCCTCGTCGCGTTCAAGTTTGCGTCAGAACCTCCTTCGGTCTCTTACAAACCTTTCCCATGGCACAACACCATTCATTACAACATTTCTTCTCATCCATCTATCGGCCCCAGCCCTGGCAAATATTGGTGGCTCATCGCTCTCTTCCCAAACCATGGTGCGTACAGTGCACAACATCATGATATCTCCTGGATTAAACGTGTACCGGTCATCAGCTCCTAGGCAGAGAATACTACCAAACTTCCTTCGGCGAAAAGTACCTCGTCCTTGCACCTATAGCCATTCATTCCCTCTCTGGAGTGGCTAAACGCCTTCTGTCCTCCAAACCTCTTTCCTCGAAACACAAGTCGCCCAGACCTGCTCGTCCACTATCATCTCTTCTGAGCTGGACAGGGTATGCTACCGTCCTTGTCTTTCTCCCTATCCACTTCATTACACACCGCCTCAATCCTACCTCCACCGATCCGCCCATATTTAACGTCGGCCCCGCCGAGCTTGACTATGAATTTGTGAAACTAGGTTTGCAGCGGTTCCCGATGCGAAGCTGGTTGCTATATACAGGCCTAGTTTTCTCAGTCGCGCTGCATATGGTGGATGGAATAACTATTATTTGGAATACTAGGTTCAGGAAGGCGGCGGATAGTGGTCAAGATAGTAGTGTGAAGCGACCACGCTATCGTAAGCTTGTCACGATACTCAGTGGCTCGATGATTTCTGTTCTTGGTGGCTTGTACGTCATATCCAAAGAACCGCCAATGATTTTTTCCTCGATGGCAAAACGGTTGGAGGCTGTTTTTACCAAGTCCATTGTGTATCGCCTATAAGTGTACATGCATCGACAGACAGTCTAGATATGCTAATAAATTACAAATGTTCTAATCCTATAGCCTATACCTCCAAACTCGGATCTATCAAACAAATCAACTCAGAATTTGTCTGCGAACAGACAAGCAATTCAAGGCACTCACACATCACAAGCCCTTGAATATCTCTCGTCCTCGCGCGCTCATTCGATTTCCTGAACAACACAACCCGCATCGACGCCCATGCTAATAGTAGCACACCAAATGCCATCGAGATCAGCCAATACACGGGCGACAAGCGGTGGGATCCTCCGAACACCCAATGGAAGGGGGGAATGTACACAATCATCATACCGATGCTGGTACCTGCGAATATACCTACGAAATTCCACTTGTTGGACACTGCACGCTTTCCGAAAGGATACGTGATTCGGGCTTTGACAGCAAAGACCTGGAGTTTTTTTTTTTTTTTGGTAGAATATCAGTAGATGAAAGAAGATCTGGAGCAACACTGCGCACGTTAAAGCACTGGGTAATGAGGATCGAGAGAAAGTATATTGACTGGGCCTGAGCGTATGCATCGACTTGTGAGGATCCATTTAATACCCATCCACGGCTATTCACGAAATTGGGACTCGAGTCCGTGAAGAACACTGCGTCACTACTGAGCATAAATTACACTAGCATATTCTGGAGCACGCACCTCCAGCCTTCTGAGCAAACCTCAGTTCACTCGGCGTAAACCCAAGTTTGTAGAACACTACGAAGTAGCTGAGCAGGCTGATAGAAACCATCAATACCACCATTCACATGAGATGGAAAACAGGGTGCTCACGCTGCTATGGCTTCGATGACACCTGCTTCCAGATACGCATAGCTGAGCAGCTTTCGATCTACGAGAGCTTCTTTCCCTGTGTCCTCCCACATATCCGCCCAGTAGTCCTTGGAAAACACCGTACGGAACTTCGTTCCCATATCGGCTAATCGGGCCTGCAAGATGGACTGATGACTCATGGATGCGCGCCGAGCAACTTTCAGGTTGCGGTGGAGGGCACGCTTTTTCAGTGCAGAGATAGATTTCTCTGTCACTAAATAATACTCAGCAATGGTCATCAAGGGTAGAGTGCTTCGAAGATAATTTACCTGGTTTACGAGGATTCATGCGCATCAGGCCATCTGCCGTCTCAGCTTTATCCCATGCAAATGACAGCTGTGGATGGTGTGTCAAACTCAACAATATGTGACATACAAGGCAAATCAGGAAATCCTTACAGCAACGCATAATTCGAATGAGAGATCTGTTGGAAATAAGTAGCTGTACGATCAACATCACTGACTAGGGCACAAACCGGTCATGAGAAGAAGAATTGCGGAAAGCGCAAGGGGAATAGGAACAACGACAACTGCAGGCAAATAACATGTTAGCGAAATGGTCTCAGCAAACTTCCTCCTTCACATACACAATATTTGGGGAATGATCTGTGGCGTACAGTGGGTCACTGTGTACCTATAAAACGGCAACCATATTAATGCCTCTCCCCTGAAGATTGTCGCAAGAACATTACTGGATGGACCGCTTCAAGTTGACGAATATCTGACGACCTTCGACAACGCCACCTACATTGATGTGAAATATGTCTACCTTCATTTTTAGAAATTATGATTACTCACTGATGATGGACGAAAAGTTATCATCTGACGAGGTTGGTTTAATCGATGAACAACGCAAGGGAAATAGAATTGCTGACCCAGCAAAACCATATCAGCTGCTTCCTTCGAGACGTCTGATCCCGACATGTTCATGGCAATACCTAGATCCGCCTAGCCTTTTTTCAGAACATGGTATTTCAACTGTATAGAAGAGCTACGGACCTTCTTGAGCGCGGGGGCATCGTTGACACCGTCCCCAGTACTATAGTATTGATCAGAACAGAAAAGATATATAGAACGGCCGAGTTGGAACTTACACGCCTACTATATGCCCAAGTGCCTGTGCGCGTTTCACTGAATATCCATTAGCATCAATGTCTGGTAATCGTGTCCAGATAATGACTTACCAATTTCGAGCTTGTGCTTTGGGGACGTCCGAGCAAACACGATCTCCTGTTTTTTGAATACTGTCATAAAGTCAGAATGACGTGTAAACCGATGATCTTGAAATGCTCACTTTTATCCCACTGCCAACCCTTAAGGTTGTCGATGTCATCGCCATGAATGACGACGGCACTAACATCCTCGTCTTCAATGTGTTCGACTGGCATACCTATCCTGTCACTTAAACTGTCCTTTGTATCTCCCAAAATCAAGTTGATCTTTCGCGCAATCGCCTCTGCGGTTTTCGGGTGATCACCTAGTACGCCATGCCTTATTATGATCTACATTCAACTCAGAAAAGAAAAACAAACCTGTTACCATCATAACCTTGATACCGGCCAGTCGAAGTTTGCCGATCGCTTCACGGACACCATGTTTAGGAGGGTCCTCAAGGGAAACCAAGCCAACAAAACAATACTCGGAACTAGGATAATTAACCCCACTCCTTGAGAAAAGATAGTCGGCAGGATAATCCTTCTCTGGTAGCAATGATTGGGCACAGGCAATCACGCGATGACCCCTAGATGCCATGTACTAGTGTGAAATATCAATAATGTTTCTCGTGCGTCGCACAGGTAAGAGCGTACGTCGTATGCAGCATCATACGACGTGCGGAACTTGTCCGTAATTGGTTCCGGCACACCATCTTTCAGATACGTTGAACATTTGGCCAAAACACGCTCTGGGGCACCTTTGATGTACGAGGTCAAAATCCCCATTGAGTGGGGTTTGTAGAGCTAGGGACGTCATCTGATGAAACCGGAGCCAGAACTTAAGCTTACTCACGATAACCAGTGCCCATTTGTTGGTAGAGTTGAACGGTACTGTTTAAAAAATTAAAGACTGGATACGGAAGGATTTAATTGACCCATACTTTCAAAAATTTTGGAATGGTTCTGAACCAACTCATCATATTCCAACGTACGGCCCGCGAAACGAGTCAATCCCGTCTCCGTCGCATCACCAAGGATAACCCGTTCATCAAACGGCAAATCAGAGTTATTAAACTTGATGCGTGAGTTTAGCGTAGCAATTTCGGCCATCTCTCTCATTCCTGAAGCCTGAATAGAAAACGGCATAGTCTTCACATCGTCGTTGTTTGACTAAGCAATGATGAACACACATCAAGTTCGAAAGCTGTCGTAGAACACACCTCAAATGCTGAGTACATTTGGTTCCCACTCCAGAGATTTGTCACCTGTCAAATGTTCAGTGCGCTATTATTTCAAAACTGCTGTTCAACCGCACAGTCATTTGATTTTGTGTCAGAGTGCCGGTTTTGTCAGTCGCCAGGAGTGTCAGCTAGTTGTGACATCAGAAACCGGACTGTATGAGTAAGCGTTTGAGTATTTACCGAACCTGTTGAAACATCGGTCAACTACTGCACAGAGTTGAAAGCATGTAAAGATAGCGAACCCAGGGTTTCCACGCCTTGTAAATCTTTCACGAGCACCTGCTTACCCGCCATCCGTTTGGCGGCAACGGTAAGGAGGAGTGTAACAACGCATGGAAGTCCCTCTGGCACAAATGCCACAAGTACTGAGATAGCAAAGGTTATTGTGTGGGCCGCCTGACCCTGATACACCGTGGAAACTCCGACCAAGAGGAATACCAGAGCGAAGACCAGAGCAGTACAAGAGACTGTGATGACATATCGCGAGCTATTTTAAATGATCAGTGCAAGTTTTTGGACTACACGTAGTGAAAGCATACAGTTCTATGGCCAGAGGGCTTTGGTTGCCAGTTTCTCCGCCAGTGAGACTAGCGATTTGACCTGCATGTAAATCCATTACATCTGATACTTGTAGGGTAACAAAGGCTTTTACCAAGAAAGGTGTGATCTCCGGTTCTCACAACAACTAGCCAAGTATGAACCTAGTAGACACACGTATATAGTAAAAAGCGAAACTTACTGCCCCATGCTTCCCCATTAACGACAAGCGCGGAATTGAAAACCTCATGAAATATAGATTTTCAGATTTAATGTTGGCAAGAGATTAGTTTTACCTACCAAGTTTTCGGAAACCTGAGGATGGAACGGGGAGCCGTCAGGGAGTGGTAACCGCTCTTGAGGTTCTGACTCTCCCGTCAGATTGCTATTGTCGACTTTGAAGTCATTGGCGGAAAACAAGAGAATATCAGCGGGAGTTTTATCTCCGCTACGCTGAAATCAGCGAAGAGGTATTCCGAGTCACTGCAATTGCTTCATAGACCAGATGAATGCAACGTACAAGAAGGACGACATCGCCTTTGACCAGTTCTACAGCAGGGATAGACACAATTCTACCGTTGCGAACCACCCGGCATGAAGGAGGCATCATGGCAAGGAAGGAGGCAAGAATTGCCTCGGACTTCTGTATTTGATAGAAATCTATGCCAGCATTTATAAATGCAACAAGGATTAAGATGCCCCCAAGGTAAGTGCTTTCTATGTTGCTCTGAGATCGAGCTTCCATCAAAACGAATTTCGGGAATTATGGACCATTAAATTTACCTGGAAATCAATTCCGAGCAGGATATACTCTAGGATACCAGCAAGTATGAGCAATATATTGAACATCGTCAACAATCGATCGAGGAACTGTGAACAATTGTAACAGTCATAAAACACCATTGAAGACGTCTCATACCTTTCTAAACGTATGTTTCTTCTTCGGCGGTGTCAAGATATTGGGACCATCTCGCTGAAGTCTAACCCTAGCCTCCTGTGAACTGAGCCCAGAGGACTGCGCAGGCTCCTTAGTGCTGATGGAGGTTTGGAAAGCCTCATTCAATTTAGTGAATGGCAAACGATGCTCCTGGATGTCGACATTCGCTAATTGAGCGGTAGCCTTTCCATACTTGCTTTTCGCCGCTTCGAGATGTTCGTAGCCCGCTTCTCCAAACCGCTCCTTTGTCGATCGGTTTTGGTCTAAGCGATTGAAGCTGTGAGACTGAGAACCGGGAGATGGGAGAGCTCGAATGAGGAACTTCTCTCCCTTTCGTGGGAGGGTACGCTCGCCCCAGTACTCGGGATCTTTATTGTCATAGCTGCCCATAACAAAGAGGATGGCAAAACGATTGGAGCTGGTGAATTAAAGAAGCTCTCAACGGCCTGGTTGAACGATCAGGGCGAGTCTCTCATCCCCAAACAGATGATCGCTCCTAACGGACCCCATTATGCGAATTGGATAAAGGGGGACAAGTGTCCGACGCCAAGTGGGACCCGATCCACAAACAGCCAAAAAGCCTCAGGCCTTCAGCCACTCCTATTCACACGAACGTTGATGTCAGATATACTATGGGCCAGGAGGACTTACTGACAGTCACCAGATGCAAGGCACCTAACAAACACAACAGTTTGTCGTGTGTACAGCCTGTCAGATGGCTTTGTTAGGAGAATTATCGGGGTTCCGGCGTCAAAGCTTAAAAATAGCCAAAAGGTATATTTACCTCGGTGAGACGGCTCACAGATGGAATGTGCCATCGCACTCACTGGCAATTACGATGCCCACAGGGGTCGCGAAAGTTCGTTGCGAGCGTCTATGTCGTGGTCGCAGGTACATAGGCACGATTACATAATATCATTCCCGCCACCGTCCTTGAACCTCCACTTACGAACCAACCTTACCGTGACAGAGCCTTCCGGTGATGAACAACATCTTAGCGATGTCCGATGCTATGGGAACCTTGAAGCTTGAAGCACCGAGTTCGCCTTACTATCTGCTTCGGGATATCCCATGATGCCCGTCAATCGGTCTTACTCCGACAGTGCGTGGACAATGCGGAGGGAGGGGAGACTGAGTGGAGACTGCCAATTTGCTGCCAGCCCGAGTGCCCATCTGTCATATCTGTTACATATCGACATCTCTGTTGCGGTAGGCTGGGTCAAAATTCTGTCACTGTGTCAGACGTTTGGTTCAAAATGGACGTGGATACTGCCATCAAGTTCTGCTCGCCTTGTATGTGATTCAGAGTGAATGTACATCTCTCGCGCAATCCCCAGACCTATGTCCTACTTTCAAACAATTGTTACGAGACCTTCGCTCTTTTATCGATGGTCACCGCTGCTCCTGTCAGCAATCCGATAATCAAAGCATTCTTTTCGTTCATGATGCACATGTTTCTGTGCCTAAATCACTGTGATATCCCTTGCCCTTGTCGAAATACAAGACCATCATCACTTTGATCTTGACTATTGAACGTGGCAATCATGGGCATAGGTGACCTAGCTGGATTCTAGTTCTTCCGTCTTTTGGACAGCACCTTCAGGTGGTTCTCTTTAGCTATACCAGTCGTTTCCTACAGTAACAGATTCGACCACCCTATAGATCTCATCCATGACCCAATCCCAATCTGAAATTACTGTAAGAACGTTCACACGACGCTTGCAAAACACTGAACCGTACGTACATCTCTCCCCATACCGCTTCCAAGTCACCCTATACGCAGTCATACCTCTCTTCTTACTCCCTCTCCCTCTCTCATCTCATCAACCTGCTCTTTCAGATCCAAAACTCAAAAGTGCAAAGCTATTTTATCGCCCACTCATGTTTTTTTTTTTTTCCATTTTCATTCTTTCATTATCATGTTCCGTCACCATTGGTAGCACTACTCGTGTTTGGGGCTAATCCACGGGGGACTCCATGCCTGGCCTCGACTGAAACTGTTTCCCCATCGATCTGAACATCGCCCTTCCTCCCACACAGCAGTCCCTATTTTCGGACTGGAATTGACATGCTGATAAACATACTACATTTATATTTAAAAGTACATTCATGATTTTTTTCACGTAGCAAACCCCACAAATACGTAAGAAAGTAAACTGATGCTCGTTATTGTATGTGCTCATTGCACATGCATTTCTACATCGTCATCCACAGCTTCATCCTGGCAGTCAAAATCAACATTGGCCACATCCACTCTCTGAAGCTCTTTGCCTAATGTCGAAAACCGACTCCAGTGATCGGGGTGGACCGCCGTGCCAGGGTTCATATTCCGCCTCGCAGATTTCGCAGAATCAATCATGGTGTGCGCCTCATAGACACTGGGAAACAGGCGAGTGACTTTCAGCAGTTCAGAGTATACTTGCTCGTCACCTGGTTTGACAACAGAAAAGGTCTCCACAGATGTACCCGCACACCAAATATCATAAGCCGTATAGGCTGGACATCGTTTGGTACGTTTCTTCTCCCCGATTGACTTTGCCCCTCTGGGCGAATTCTTTCTCAGTGGTGCGTCCTCTATAGCTTT